>JAWMRF010000032.1:18141925-18162512 GCA_035221435.1 Sphenopsis melanotis | reverse complement strand
TGGCCCATGAACAGAAAATATCTCCTGGAAGGAGGATGGGTTTGTGGAAGAGATAAAGAAAACTGCCCAATGAACAGAAGATACCTGCCCCACCTCTAACAGAGGGCAATAGAATACACACCCCCAGCACATCTTGCATTGCCCCCTAAGGCAGTGCCACCCTCCAGCCTGCCCTCACTGGGGTCCCAGCAGAGCAGAGTGGTCCCCACTGTGCCCATGCTGACAGGGAGGTGAAATGATGGCCACCCCTTTGTCTGCTCCTGTGCCACAGCTGGAGGTACTGCTGCAGAACTAGGGAGAGAGAGGTGTTCTTTCTTCTTGCATGGAAAAGCTTATTTAAAAAAAAAACAAAAAACCAAGCACCCCACACAGACAAATAAGTCATTATGTTTATTTTAATCCAGCCAACAAACAGCAGCCAGGGCCAGCAGATCCCCCCACGTTGGTTTTTTAGGAGCTGGAGTTTCCCCTGCTCTCTCAATGGCCAGGAGACTCTTGGGATTCAGCTGCAGTCACAGAAATCTTTCCTGCAGCCACAAATACCCTTCCAAAGCCTGCACCCTGCACCCTGCTCTGCATGGATAACACAAAAACCTTTGGAGGGCAGTTGCTACAGCAACCCAAGCAGGGAGCTTTAGCTTTGTGCCTTCATGAAATCTGCTCAGGCAGCACTTGCTGGGAAAGCTGGGCTGTCCCTGCTCACTCTCACTGCACACAGAGCACAGGGGGAGCTCAGCCCTTCCCTTCCCTTCCCTTGCAAGTCCTTTACCTGCTGGGCAGAGCTTTAACTTGCAGCACTGCCAAAAGCTCAGGGCAGGATGTGTCCATGGAACAATACCAGCATGATGTAGGCAGCAACCTAAAGCCCACAGCATGGTAATTATTAGTATTTTGCTATAAATAGCTTTTTTTAAAATTTTTATAAAGATACTGTTGATAACTAGAATTAGGAGCTGAAGGAGCCCCTTAGACTCTTGGAGAAATCAGTCATTGGGGATCTCAGATGTTATAAGTTTTCTCACAAACTGGTGCTACTGGTCCCAGGAGAGCTGCTCCAGTGGGCATGGGAACAGAGCTGGATGTTTCCAGAAAAGATTTGTCTCCTGTCAGGTGAAGAGGTGTCTGTGCATGACACTGAGGTTTATTTTAGGATCAGTCAAGCAGGGGGGCTGTGCCATGGATCCCAACAGTTCCATGTATTTTTGGAAAGCCAATTCTTATTAAGACACACAAATACTGATTCTAAACTGTAAAACTGCAGTGCTCTTATATTTAGTCTGAGAAATTCCTGCAGTTTTTGGTCGAAACCTGCCTTTTAAGGCTTTTTTAGCAGTCTTAGAGCACTTACTGCTGTGCTACTGATTCATTTAGTTCTGGCTGCTCCCAGCACAAGTGTGTGGAGTGAGATGAAAGCCTGAGCTCAGCTTTTGGCACGCTGCAGTTTAGGATGGGGTCTCCTCACACCTGACTGCTATCAGCAGGCTTGGGAGCTGATTTTAAACAACTCTTTACATCATTAACTCCATTTAAGCCTAAATATAAATTCTGTGTGATTGTTTTGGGAGAAGGTTTCCATAGAATTGGAGCTGGAGCTGTTAGTTGCCTGAGGGAGAAATACAATTACATATAAATACTCACAGAAACGTAAAAATATTTAATTCCATTGTTTTTTTTTCATTTTAACTCCTTCCTTCCCACTTCCTTGCCCACTCCTAGGTCTGTAAGGGTATGAGGAAGGTCATCTTAGTGATGGGGACTTGTAGTGACAGGGCATTAGGCTACAGGGGAGGTGCTTTGGGGGCTGGAGCCCCTCTGCTCTGGAGACAGCCTAGGAGAGATGGAGCGGTGTAGAAGACCCCGAGGAGAGCTCAGAGCCCCTGCCAGTTCCTAAAAGGGCTCCAGGAGAGCTGGGGAGGGACTGGGGACAAGGGATGGAGTGATGGGATAAGGGGAATGACTTCCCATGGCCCAGAGGGCAGGGATGGATGGGATATTGGGAAGGAAGGAATTGTTCTTGGAAGGGTGGGCAGGGTTGGATGGGATAATGGGAAGGAATTGTTCCTGGGAGGGTGGGCAGGGTTGGATGGGATATTGGGAAGGAAGGAATTGTTCCCGGGAGGGTGGGCAGGCCCTGGCAGCTGTGGCTGCCCCTGGATCCTTGGCAGTGCCCAAGGCCAGGGCTTGGGGCACCCCGGCGCAATGGAAGGTGTGGTTGGGGGTGGTTGAGGGTTGGGCTTTAAGGCCATTCCAAGATGGAGATGCAGGTTGTGAGTGCAGTGCAGGGTCTGAGGTGCCCCTGTGTGCTGTCCCCACAGCCACCACTGCGTGTGACCCGGTGGTGGAGGAGCACTTCCGCAGGAGCCTGGGCAAGAACTACAAGGAGCCCGAGCCGGTGGCGAACTCGGTGTCCATCACGGGCTCGGTGGATGATCACTTTGCCAAAGCCCTGGGGGACACGTGGCTGCAGATCAAGGCTGCCAAGGACGCCGTGGGCAGCAGCCCCGAGGCGCGGCGGGGCCGGGCGTCGCCCTCCTCACACATGGTCAGCCACAACCACTCGCCCTCCGTGGCCTCCTGAGGACAGAGCCCTTCCCGTGCTGGGAGCTGCATGCTTTGACTGAGCTTGGAACAAGTGCTTCAGTAGTGCTGGGGAGGGGAGGTTAGTTTGCAACACATGGTTTTGTGTACTCACTTTGTTGGTTTTTTGTTTTTTTTTTTGTAAAAGGGTGCCCTTAAAGACGATAGCAGGAACTATTTCATAAAGATTCATATGATGTAGCATCCTTTTCTTCCTGCCTCAATTACCAAAGAAACCTCTGATGCAAATCTGCTGCCCCTTAAAAAAATAATGCACGCTAATCCACAAAAGCCATTACACTTAGTTGGTTGACCCAAGTGCTTTTTTTGCTTTTCTTAGCTTCTCAAGACTAGAATTCGTCTGGTTTGCTTACATTGCTTTTTTTTTTTTTTCCCTCTGTGAAGTAATTTTGTATGTATATACTTGAAAAGAACTGTCATGTATGATTTGCACTATTGGAGGAGGACTGAAGTTGCACAGCAACTTTCTGGAAGAGGCTAAATATTTTGAGGGCAAACTGCTGAAAAAAGGGTTTAAGGATGACATTTCTATCAGTTTGATTTTTCTTAGAGCAAAACAGCTTTGGAAGGGGAAGTCTCATACAGGTTATAGGTCTTTCTCTCTTTAGATTTCAGGTGCTTAGTGCTTGCAACTGGACTGCATAATTTACAGAACACGGGCATTTTTTCCTAAACACTGCAGTTTGTTAGAATAGAGCTGAGGTTGGAGGGTTCCATAGTGCTTAACGATGCATGTTTTATGAAAAATAGCTGGTATCTATTAATGTATAGACAGTAAGAATCATAATACTTATTAGCTTCTCTTCAGAATTAGTTTATTTTTGTCAGTAACAACCCTAGATATACTTACTGCTGGTACAGTTGTACTCTATGATATTTGTATTTGCTATTCACTTTAGCGGCAGCAGCACCGAGGGCAGCTCAGGACAGGCCTCGTGCAGCACTGCTGCTTCACAGGGATCTGCTTCCCAACCCCCAGTCTGTGTGATCCACCCTGAACTAGCTGCAGGAACTGCTACCCTTACACATCTTGGCTGGACAACAGATTGTTACAGTTTGTGAAAGATGATCTTTCCCTTTGTTTCTTTTATTTTGGTTTTTTTTTTAAGCCTATCCATCAGCCTACGCCAAGTCGCAGCATACATTCCTCCAGTAGGTTTTATACAGGTATTACTGCATTTATTATCATTTGCTATATTAATAGCTACTAACTAGAAATTAGGCAGTAGAGGCAGGCATAAAACCACAGCTGTGCTAGTGCTAAGAGCTTCTCTTCTTCTTGTTAAGTGTAACTGCTCTCCCCAGTACATTCCATCTTCCCAGGACAGTTGCAGCCAGGGCTTGGTTTTTATACTGGGCTCCCTGAAAGGATGGGCTCAGTGTAGGAGGTGAGAACTGGTTGGAAGATGAACTCCACGTGATGTATTATGGACTATGTTACAGTATTGGGTCCATTGTGGCTTTTATTTTATGCTTTTTTGGTTTGTTGTTGTTTTTTTTTTTTTTTTTTAAAGTTAAGCTATTTAATTTGGAAAAGGTGCAGGGTAGAAAGAGATCGGGAGATTGGCTCTTACTCTTGGTGAGAAGGTGGCTGCTCAGTTTTCTTTAAAAAAATGAAAAAAAAACCACAAAAAAACCCCAACCCAACACCTAAGCCCCCCAGTTTTACACATTTCACTACCATCTTACTGGGTAGTCAACGCTTCCTTGCTTTGGCATTCAGTACCCTACTCTCTGTAGGAAGATTGTTAAAAGAACACTTTTTTATATAGGTAACTTTAAGACCATCGTTACGCTGTGCGTAAAGAATGTACAGAGAAATTTGTAGGTATTTTTTGAGGAACAATTAATTTGTTAATGATATGTAGCTATTTAATTTTTCCCTTTCCTTTATTGTAATCATTCTTTTTTTTTTTTCTCGTTCGTTTGTTTGGAGAAAAAAGTTGATCTTTTTTTTTTTTTTTTTTGTTGTAGATTTGTCTGTAATACAGTAAAAAGTGCAGGAACACAGTTATTCTATGAGGACACTGCATTAGCATTAATAGCCACTCGTTTGTTATTGCTACAGGCTACTGAGCAGTATAACAGTCAATACTAATACTGTAGATGGACTCTGTGGAAAATGTGACTCCTCTATTTCTTTGTAAACACGAATAAGATAATGTTTTTAAAGCTAATATTTTCAATAATAGCTGTTTTACAAGGTTACATTTACTTATCTGAGATAGGTAAATGGATTTGAGGGCAATAAAGATTTAATGTGCTACGTCCAGTAAAGCAGATACTGGGCACAACGATGTCACGAAAGCCAAAGGGTTGGGGGGAGGTGGAAGGACACTAAACTGAACTCACCATCATGAGACGTGGTGAAGCTTCTTCACAGAGCCAGGTTATCTACAGTTCAGTTTGAAAGATTCTCTCTGTGTTTGTAAATCTGTAATATACCATTCTTTTGTGGCCTTGTTTCACCTGGAAAAAAAAAAAAAAAGGTTTGGCAGGCCATCTTTTTTTTTTGTACTTAAAAGTAGCCTTAAAGAACAATAAAGTGCTCTTAAATCACAGGTGTGTTCCTAAGCCTCTGTATTGCCTGCTGAGATGGGAATTGGGTGTGTGTGAGGCAGAAGCAAACCTCTGGCCACGTCCTGCCTTCCTTCCAAGCATCCCTACCTGTTTTGGGACCATAACCCCAAGGAAATCCTTTACAGCAACAAAAACCCTGCTGCTGCTGCCCCAGCAGCTGTGCTGGGCCTTGAGGAGCTCACCTGGACAGGGACTGGTTTGGAAAACACCAGCTGGTGCTGCATTGCTGCTCCTGAAAACACCAATTTTGTGGCATTTTGTTTGTTCCTCAACTTCTTCAGGGAATCCCTCTCCGGTGAAAACAGCTGAATTTCAAATGTCACCATCCTCTGGTCCAGGTGAGCATTCCAATGGCACTGGAGATGGCTGATCCTTAAAAAGTGGTTCTAATTACCTGAGTTTGAGAAAGCCCTGTGAGCCAGGCAAGAAAGGGGGCTCCAAAAATTAAAAAAAAGCCCTAAAAGGAAGGAGACACAAAGTTCCTGTTGGCTCAGCAGGGTTTGGGAACACGGCAGGCCTGGCTCAGGGTGAGGGAGATGGCATGAGAACACTCCAGGAGGGTTGGTGGAACTCCTCTGAAACACTTCCCTGCTGCTGAAGCCCTGGGAAGAGGCTCAGATCCCTGCTGGGAGGGTGTGGGAGCAGGCCAGGGACACCCCCAGAGCTGCTGGCCCTGCAGGGGAGGGAAAATGTCCCTGCTCCAACGAGCTGGGGGCTCCATGACACAGGCCAGGCTCATTGCTGGCTCCCAGGTCAGTAACTTACAGCAAACTCCATTTCCTGCATGGGAAAAGGGTTTTTCCAGCTGGCACCATGGTCTGAGGAACCAGCCCAGACACTCAGTGTTTCATCAATGCCCCCTATTTGTAGTGGCATCTTCTGGGAGCTGAATGAGAGGCACCTTCTGCTGATTTCAGCCCAACCATTTCCATGTCAGACAGCAGAGCTGGCAGCACAGACACCCTCAGGGGTGCACAGCTCGGGCAGTGCCCTCTCCTGAATGCACTTTGGGTGGATTTCAGGCTGGGTTGGGTGTGAAATTCACCTCTGCAGACAAATCCAGCATTTCAGCCCAGCATTTCAGGCTGAGTTAGGTGTGAAAATCACCTGTGCAGATAAATCCATCCAGAGGCCAGCAGTGCTGGTGTGACCTGGAGTGGTGGCACAGGTGCCAGCCCTGTGTGGCTGCCTGGGCCCCACAGCTGTGCTCAGTGACACTGAGTGCCCACAGTGAGCCCTGGGCTGCCCAGCTGGGCTGAGGGCACCTCAAGAGCCTGGCAGTGGCACTGGGGTGGCACTCAGTGGCCTGGCAGTGGCACTGAGGTGTCACTCACTCAGTGGCCTGGCAGTGGCACTGGGGTGGCACTCGGTGGCCTGGCAGTGGCACTGGGGTGGCACTCAGGAGCCTGGCAGTGGCACTGGGGTGGCACTCAGTGGCCTGGCAGTGGCACCGCTCAGGCTCCCTGTCAATGGAGACTTCTGCAGTGTCCCAGCAGTGCCCCCAGCTCGTGTGCTCAGTGTGACACCCCCAGCTGCATTTCCAGTGCCATTTGTGCCCTCCCCAGGGCTGGCACCCTCAGCCTTGGCCCAGGGGCTGCTCACACATCTTTAGATCCTGCCTGGAATTCCAAGCCCTCTGCCTGCTCCTGATCCCTGGCACACCCCAGGTCTGCAGCTCTCCTCCTTTGGCACACAGGCATTCCACAGCTGGATTACAAGGTGTGATCAAGCACATTTGATCCCTGAACAGCTCTTGATAGAAATTATATCCATCTAATAATTGTTTTCACCTCTTTTGAAATGGGAACGTTCTGCCCCTCTCTGGAACAGCTGCCTCAAGTGCTTTCCTTGGGTATGAGACAGCCAAGATAATGTAAACGTGTATTTTTAAGCTGTAGTGGCGTCAGTGCCAAGCAGGAGCCCGTTCCCAGCGCATTCCCAGTGCCTGAGCTGCCCCTTCCCTGTGGCCACTGCCCTGCTGCATCCCCATCCCCAGGGAGCAGCACCAGAGAGGGAATTCTCCTTTGGGAAGGGTCAGGAGCCCAGCTCAGCCAACAAGGGGCAGGCTCAGGGCTTAGAGCTGCTAATTGCTGTGGCACTTGGGCATCCACAGCCAGGGATGTTCCTCCCTGCTGGGAATGTTGCCACGGGATCACTTACACCTGGATATTCCCACTGCAGTGCATTTGTGTTGCAGCAGAGCTGGGAAATACAGAATTGCTCAAGCTGCGCCAAGGGAGATACAGGCTGGAATTAAGGAGGAAGTTTTGCACAGAAAGAGTGGTCAAATGCTGAAATCATCTGCCCAGGGAGGTGGTGGAGTCACCATCCCTCGATGTGTTTATAAAAAGACTGGATCTGGTGGATCTGGCACTTGGTGCCATGATCTAGTAGAGGTTTAGAACACGGGTTGGACTCGATGATCTTAAAGGTCTCTTCCAACCTAGAAATTCTGTGGTTCTGTGGTTCTGTGAATTTCTTCTTCCACAGGCTCATTTCACATCATGACAAAGCAGTTACTGGCACATCTCGCTGCAGTCACGTGAGACCCTCTCAATCTTCTCTTGCTCAGCCAGTTTCACTGCTCACTGCTGCACTGTTCAGTCACATTTTACATTTGATTTTGCTAAGCAGCAGCTTTCTTAAATGCCAGGGAGAACATCTGTCTTCTCTCCATCACAGAGAGACACAAAGGCATCTGTCAACACCAAACCCTGCTACATTTCATAACCAAAAAGCTGCTTATCTTCCAAGTGTTCACTCACTTTGGGGAAATACTCTGGCCACAGAGCCCCTCTGAGAGCCCCTGCTAGCTGGGGAATCCAGGTTACCTTTTTGAATCCAGGAAAACACAAAGCTCTGATCTCCTGCTTCCTGAAAAGAGTAAAATACTCTGGGTTGTGTTAATGACATTTGGCTTGGGTGTTAAAATATAAACAATGTACCACTGGGGTTAGAGTAGTTTCAAGGAGTTAAAAAATACAGGATTTTTTTTTGCTTTCAGAGGAGAAAAAATGATTCAACACATTTAAAAAATAATATTTCCCAGGCTAAGCCTAAATTTTTGCTTTCACGCCACACTGCAATGTTCACTTACTTGGTTTTTTTTTGAGGGGGGAAGTAGAGATGAAAATAGTGAGAAGAACTAACAATACTCACAGATCAAAGCAAAAGCTTTTCCTTTTCCTTTTTCCTTCCAAGGGATGAGTTCTTGGGCTCCTGCTAAGAAAATCCTACAGAAAATCTCAGTTTATCAACTTCCCCAGGAGAAAGTGTGGGTGACTTCAAACAGCCCCCCAGGGAACAAAGGCTTTTCTCCTGATTTCTCTGACACACCTGGAGTGAAGCTGATGCAATTTTTCAATTTTTACTGGCCCTGTCCTGTTCCATGCCCTGAACAAACCCACCCCAAATCAGAGCTGCTAAAAATAAAGCCACCCTCTGCTGTGAAGGTTTTCACCTTAATTCCAACCTTTTGGCACTTCTCTCTCCTTCCCAGTGGCTCTCATACCTCCCTCAGGAATTGGAAAATCAAGATTAAAAGAGGTTATTTATTAACCTGCAAGTCCCATGAATAAAGTAACAGCAATGGCCAGCAGACCTGGTTGTTAAATGCAAGCAATATTCTCATTCTTTCCCCTAGAACTCAGCACATTAATACACAGTACATAACTCACCTTTTGCTGTGAGAAAGCCCCAAGGATACATCAGGAAATTGCCCAGGGGAAAACAACATCTAAAGGCACTCCAGGTATTTTCTTTGTTGTGATCAAGATGTGACAGGCTAAGAACAGGGTTCAGAATCAACCACAGAAAGGTGAAATGCACTTCAGCTTTTAAAGATGTGGCATAAATTGTCCTATTCCAGAGTTCTTTGTTGTGCTCCCCTCCTCTGACAGATAATTCAGCCTCCAGCTCCCTGGTCTGGGCAAAGTAATTAATGTCATTAACTCAAACGTGGAGTTTTCAGGTGGGAAAATGAAGAAAAACCCAAGAACTGCAAAGCCACCATTGAAAACAATCCCAGGGTTTGTTTTAAAGATTTCCACCAGATTTCCTCACAACAGAAAATAATGCTTTGGTTGCTGCCAGGCTCACAAATGCAGGCTGTGAGTCAAGCTCTGACCTTTCAGGATGATGCAAAATCAGCAGCAGTAAATCCAATCCTGACTTTGCTGACACGTCTGTACCTCTGGGTAGTGATTAATGCAACAAATAAACAATTTGTGCCTGGAAATGCAGGAAGAGGAGTGTGGGATTCTCCTCCTGCTCTGCCCTGTGGCAGCTGATGCAGTTTTGGTCCCACCGGTTCTCACAGGAAATGTGGAAAACACTGGGGCAAAGGCTGAGGATCCAACTCAGCCCAGATCCACCATCAGAGATCATTAAACACAAAGTGGAGGCAGGAAATATTCTCTGTTTAGAGGAAAATGTTGCTGCTTTTAGCACTGCCCCATGGCAGATCCATCTCCTCTCCATTCTGGGACGTCCCCAAACAAATCCCATGGATTTCCCCGAGAGAAATGTCCATTTTACCATTTTACCAGCGCAGCTAAATCAGCTCACACATCACTCTGCACTTTGGAGACTTCTTCACACAATTCCCCAGCCATCCAAAAATTGGTTTTTTGCCTTTTTAGTGCTAAAGAAGAGCTACAGAGCATTGCTTTTGTATTATATTGCTTGCACAAATCTCCACTGATCTGTGGCTGTTTGCCCTGCACAGACCCAGGGACAGCAAACAGAGCAACATCAAAGTGCTGCAGGGCCTGCAGAGCTCTCTTGCCATCAGATATTTGGGTTATAACTCATGTGATCAATTCTAAAGGATATCTCACAACTGTGTTGTGCACTCCCAACACTCAGAAAATATTTCACTCCAATTTTTCACTCCAGTTTTTCAGGAGCGAAATGAAAATCAGGTTATTCTGAATGATGACATTTGGAGTTAATTCTGTTCTTGAGGCATTTAGCTTCACATTTTCAAGTCTTTTTGACACGGCCACAAAACAGATGGGTTCGTTTTGAAATGAAAGAAAAAAAGAAAACAGATCCTTGGGAATTGGAGGAGCACAAAACAACAAAACCCCAGCGCTGGGAGAGCAGCAGCATTTAGAGAGTTGGGAAAGCTGCAATTTCCCCTGGCTGGTGAAAAGCAAAGCTCTCCCCTCAGGAAACCTGCACTGCTGAGCTCTGCATCCCCAAAGTGGGAACCAGCTCCAGTCCAACCTCAAACCCAAACAGAGCCAGAGCTCCCACCCAGGATGGAGTTTGGGAGCCCAGGGAGTGCTCACTGAGCTACAAAATCACAAATGAACCCTCCAGAATTGCCTTTATTTGTTCAGCTCAGGGCTGGGGACTCTGCTCAAGCAAATCTGTGGCTTGAGTTGCTCTGTAGGTACAAATTCAGAGCAGAATTCCTGCCCTTCCTGAGAGCACCAGAGGAGCTGGGTGACAAGAGAGAAATTGCATTTAATTTCTGCTCAGAGGAGCTGAGAGCTGCCTGGGACCCTCTGAAGCCTCACAGCCACAGCTCCTGTAGCTCCACAAAATCTGGAAACCCCAAAAGAAAAATAAAATTGATGCTGAGGCTCAGGAGAGCTCCCCAGAGACAAACAGACAAAGGGATGTGCCAGGGCTGGGGGATGAGCTGGGGCTCCCCAAACCAGGGACAATTCCTGTGCTGGGAAAGCTCCAAACTGGGCTCCTTCCAGCTGCTTTTCCTGCCTCTCCTCCAGGTTCCTCCTCCTCTTCTGCCCCTTCACATCTCCCATCCAGAGCTGGAACAAGGGAGGGAAGGAAAACATGAACGTGGAAGGACGAAAGAATTGCTGGAGTTTCACCAC
The DNA here is from genome assembly GCA_035221435.1 of Sphenopsis melanotis. Taxonomy (NCBI): domain Eukaryota; kingdom Metazoa; phylum Chordata; class Aves; order Passeriformes; family Thraupidae; genus Sphenopsis; species Sphenopsis melanotis. The sequence goes on along the minus strand of JAWMRF010000032.1, from coordinate 18,151,488 downwards.
AGCAGAGATTTGGGGCAGTGGGTGAGGCTTTCAAAGGATTTCTCAGTTCATTTGCTCTTCTCTCATAATGGAAGTTTTGTATTTTTTTGTGAAAAGTTTAACTGGGGAAAAGCCAATGACAACACTGGGGAAGGTTTGTAAAACAGAAAAATATCAGTAACACCCCTGTGGAGCCCAACAAATTACAGGTCATGGCAACTTGTTTACACTTTGTACTGAGTTCACTCAGGAAGTGAACAAACCCCCCTTTTTTCCTCTCCTCTGGAGTATATTTATAATATATGATCAGCATTAAGAAATGCTTGTTAATTAAGAATTATTATTTAAAAAACCCAAGCCCAATTCTTACTTGTTTCTGAATTCTGTTCCATTTACAAAGTCAAGGCACCGAATGGACCCAAAGCTTTGGTTCCTGGGGACAGAAATTGCAATGCCAGTGCAGGCTGGGAGGGCTCAGCCTCCATTCCCTGCCCCTCTCAGCCTGGGTTTCTGAGCTCTTTGACCCCAATTCCAGCTGAGTGTGGATCCCAATCCCTCTGGGATCACTGGGACAGAGCCAAGCTCCAGGCACTGAGATGGGGAGCAAACACCATGAGCCTCAAAACCAGAAATTCCCTTTAAACAAGAGCATTAAATGACATTTCCCTTCCTGATGTTTGTGTTCCACGAGAGCAGCAAAGCTCTTTGGGGACTCCATTTCAGCTGGTTTGTCCCACAGAGCCCAGTGCCCATCCTGGCATTGCCCAGAACACACCTGCAGGGAAGAGCCAAACTGAAACAGAGAGAGCAGCGACAAGGTAAGAGCAGCTTTATTGATTTATTCCTCTTTCACACACAGAACCTTTAAAAATGCATGCTTGGGGTAAGATTGTCTTTACATTTGACATCAGACCTCTCTCAGAACTTTGAAACCCAGTTTAAAACACCACCAAAGAGCATCCAAAAATGAGGTCAATGAATTCCAGTGACCAGTGACTGTGTTCCAGTGAACCCCAGTGACCAGTGCCTGGTCAGTAACTCCTGGGGCAGTTGTCCAAATCCAGCTGCAAGGCATTGACAGAGTGAGAGGGGAGGCAGAGCTGCATCACCCCCACAATCTGCACTATTTCTCCTCTTGCCCAGTGCCTCCACTGAGCCCTCTGAAGCGCCTCAGACTCTCAGGGCTTTTCCTGCCTCTCACAGCCCAGGCAGCTCTGCCTCCCCCCCTTCCCGTGGCTGTGGCAGCCACAGAGAGGACAGAGGTGCTTTGAACAGCAGTGTTTTCAAAAAGCCCAGTAATTCATGACATTGCACTCCAAACTGTGACACCTTGGCTTAGAAAATGTCTGAATTCACCTACAACTAAAGGGACAGAATAATTGAGAGCAGAGCTTTGGTCATCCTCTGAATCATGCTGTGCTGCACGTCCCCATGTCCTGAGTGTCACCCCCCTGTGACATTTCAGTCCCATTCTTCTCCAGTATCTGACATCAACAGGTATTTTGTTATTCCCTGCTCCCACGGGACTTTTAGGAATTGCTGTCTTGAAGTTATCTCGCTGAATCTCTTAATGACATTTCCAAATAGCATCCACAGGAAAAGGAATGAGCAGATCCCATCATGGCTGGGAATGAAACCAGGATCTGTCCAGCCCCAGGGCAAAGCTGGGACCTGCTCCATCCCTGCCTTGCAAATCAGGGCTAAAAAAACCTGGCTTAAGTTTGTGGTGTTGCTAAACTCGACTGAGTTCATAGTGCAGAATTTACAGCTCAGTCATCCCAACTGCTGCCCAAGGAAAAATCACAAATAGTGCCTAAATGCATGCAAGAGACATGCAACAGCAAATGTGTTAGTTAGAGGAAAATTGCCTTTTTGCAGGCAAATAGTGGTGATGTTATCACATTCACACCACCTGCATCTCAGTGTCCCCAGCTCGGTGCCAGAAATGAGGAATCACTGGGATGTAGCAATGGGATCTATCCACTGGGTGGGACTTGAGGGAGAGCTTTTCCTTAAAAGTAATTTATAAGGTCATTTAGAACATAAAGGACCCAAGGGAAATGCAACAGCAACTTCAGGAAGGTGAGATGAATTAAAAAAAAAAAAAAAACAACAACAAAAAAAGTAGAATGAGATGCAGAAGAGACACAGAACCTTTCTTAAAAGAATTTTGGCCTAATGTGTCATCTGAAAAATAACTTTAATTCATAATAGTGCCAGAGTTTGGCATCAGTGGAAGAAAGCCCATGACCCAGAGCAGCCCTGACCCTGCTTCCCTCTGAGTTCTGCTTTAAATGCCAGCACAGAGGCTCTGCCTGCCCAGGGAGAACCCCCAGGCAGAGCCCCCCAAAGGCTGCAGAGCTCTGCCAGGCCCCAAAGCTGCTGCTGCTGCCCCAAGCAAGAACCAAGCACAGGGATGCTGTGCCCTGCCCCAAGCACAGGGATGCTGTGCCCTGCTCCAAGCACAGGGATGCTGTGCTTTTCTCCAAGCACAGGGATGCTGTGCTTTTCTCCAAGCACAGGGATGCTGTGCCCTGCCCCAAGCACCAGCCCAGCCCAGGAGAGCTGGGTGATGCCTGACACACTCACACACATCCCTGCCATGGCCAGCACCCCTGCCCTGCCTCCTCTGCAGCTCCTGCTGCAGCCACATTTCTGCTCACTGAGAAAAGCAAGGCACAACTTCCCAAGGATATTCCTGGGATTCACACTCTCTGAGCCTCAGAGAAAGAAAAACCAATTCTTATCTCATTTACTGCTCCTGTGTTGTTCACAAGTGGAATGTATTGTTGAAGATTGTTTACCTGAAGGGAATTAATAATCAGATTCTGGTGTGAGTGTTGTGATTCATTGGCCAATTGAATCCATCTAAGCCAAGGTGTCACTTCCCAAGGATATTCCTGGGATTCACATTCTCTGAACCTCAGAGAAAGAAAAAACAATTCTTATCTCATTTACTGCTCCTGTGCTGTTCACAAGTGGAGTGTATTGTGGAAGGTTGTTTACCTGAAGGGAATTAGATAATAATAATTAGATTATTAGATAGATTCTAATAATTAGATTCTGGTGTGAGTGTTGTGATTCACTGGCCAATTAAATCCAGGTGTGTGTGCCAGGACTGTGGGCTGACTGTCACAAAATTCTGTGCGGTGGAGTGCCTGGCAGATTCAGTGTAGATGTAATATAATGTAATATATTATAGAATAATACAGTATAATGAAGTAATTAATTAGCCTTCTGATAAGATGGAGTCAGACACATCATTCCTCCCTGACATAGGGCAAAAATATCACCAATACTCCTGCTGCAGTGACAGTGGCAGTGGCAGTGACAGTGACACAGTGACAGTGGCACAATGACAGTGGCACAGTGACACAGTGACAGTGACACAGTGGCACAGTGACACAGTGACAGTGGCACAGTGGCACAGTGACAGTGACACAGTGGCACAGTGACACAGTGACAGTGGCAGTGACACAGTGGCAGTGACACAGTGACAGTGACACAGTGACAGTGACACAGTGACAGTGGCACAATGACAGTGGCACAATGACAGTGGCAGTGACAGTGACACAGTGACACAGTGACAGTGACACAGTGACACAGTGACACAGTGACAGTGGCAGTGACACAGTGACAGTGGCAGTGACAGTGACACAGTGACACAGTGACACAGTGACAGTGACAGTGACAATGGCAGTGACACGGTGACAGTGGCAGTGACAGTGACACAGTGACAGTGACACAGTGACACAGTGACACAGTGACAGTGGCAGTGACACAGTGACAGTGACACAGTGGCAGTGACAGTGACACAGTGACAGTGGCAGTGACAGTGACCCAGCGACAGTGACACAGTGATAGTGACAGTGACAGTGACACAGTGACAGTGACACAGTGACAGTGGCACAGTGACAGTGACAGTGACACAGTGACAGTGACACAGTGACACAGTGACAGTGGCAGTGACACAGTGACAGTGGCAGTGACAGTGGCAGTGACACAGTGACAGTGACACAGTGACAGTGACAGTGACACAGTGACACAGTGACAGTGACAGTGACAGTGACACTGTGACAGTGACCCAGTGACAGTGACACAGTGACAGTGACAGTGGCACAGTGACAGTGACCCAGTGACAGTGACCCAGTGACAGTGACACAGTGACAGTGACAGTGGCACAGTGACAGTGACACAGTGACAGTGACAGTGGAAGTGACAGTGGCAGTGACACAGTGACAGTGACCCAGTGACAGTGGCACAGTGACAGCGACAGGTGGCCAAGGGCTGCAGCCAGGCAGCCAAAGCTGCGCAGTTCTGTCCCCCCAGGCGCTCCTGCTGCCACCGCTGCCCTGGGGACAGCCTGCAGTGCCCAGAGCTGCTCCCCGCCAGCCGAGCCCCCCAGGGCTGTGCTGGGGCAGGGCCCTGCAGTGCTCCCTGCAGGGACAGGGCTGGCAGAGCCACCTCACTGCCCGGAGCGGGACGAGAGTGCAGAGACACCTTTTAAAGACACCTTTTGTCTGCATTGCCTCCAGAATAACTCTGGAAAACCATGCTCAGACCTTTCCCTGCCCTCACCTGCTCCCTTCTCCAGACCAGGAGGGAGTGAAGCCCAATTTTCAGCAGCAGAACCTCTACAAAGGCCTGAGTGCAATGATTTCATGCAGAAACAGCTGGTGGATAAATGTGGATCTCCCATTTGAAGTCACACCGGCAATTCCAGCAATTCCAAAGGCTCACGTGTGGATCCTGGGAATGGCAGGGCAGCCTCAAGGAATGAAACCCCCTCAGACACAAACCCCTCGGAGGAGAGCTGGGAGTGATAAAAGCCCAGGCAGGAGCCCTGGGTAGGAAGGCAGCAGTTCCAGGGGATGCTGGTGATGTCATGGCATTTAAACGTGGCCTGACTCACAGGTTCCTGAGGAAGTGGCAACACCTACGGAATTGCTGGAGAAAAGTCAGCCTTGGAAGCACAAAATGAAAATAAAAACACTCCCAGACAAAGCAAAAACCTCAGGGAAAATTGTGCCTGCTTTGGAGAATCCCTCCCTGCTAATGTGGGGAAAGTCTGGGAATGGATATGGACTGGGAATGGAGATGGACTGGGAATGGAGATGAAGGTGGGAGTTACTGAGAGCCCTCCTGCAGGGAGTCTGCAGCACTGGGGGTGTGGGGAGAGAGGGAAAAGGAAAATAAAAAGAAAGAGGAAAGAAAGGACACCAAAACCCATCAAACCCCAGAGTTCAAAGGCTCACAGAGCACAGACATGGAAGCTTCCCTGCTTCCTTCCCTGTGAGGAAACAATCCCAGCAGCTCAGCTCCAGGCACTGGGAAGCAAAACCATTCCAGCAAGGAGATCCAGCATTTCACATGCCGTGAGCCTGCAGGATGCACCAGTGCAGCTCCTGAGAGATGAGTCAAGACCCTCAAAAGTCCATGAAAACCTTTAGACCACAATAGAAATGAAGGCAGAACCCTTCAGCTGTCCAGTTTAATGTCTGCCCTGTCCTGGTTCCCCAGTGCAGAGCAGGATTTCATTGACAAACCTGACAATGAATCATCCTGCTGGGATCTTGCACAAGTCCAGATCCCAGTGCCGAGGCTGGAGTTCCACACGAGCCTGAGCTTTTGCATGCTCAGACTACTGAAGCAGCGAGCCACAGCCAAGGAATGCAAGAACAGAAAGGAACTGGATGGGAGAGGAGGGAAATTACAAGGAATCATTTTTGAAAACTCTCTTTTGATTTGGAACAGCACAGCACTGCACAGCTGCTCCTGTCCTTTCCTGTTAGCTCACTACAATATTTTGTTAAGAAGCAATTTGGCATTTTTTTGCATTGAAAATGAAAGGCACGTGTGCACGTGACCTTCACTGCAGAAACAAAGCCCATTGTGCTCCCTATCAGTGTCCCACACAAACATCCAGGCAGGAGCAGGAGGAAACAGGCATTTAGGGAGATGGATGGAAGGATTGGTGCTCCCTGCCAGCCAGGAAACACAGCCCAGGCTGTTTTTAGAAAAAAGAATTGTTCTTTTCTCCCTAAGCCCAAGGAGCTCCAGTGGCAAGGGAGCTCTGCCTTGATTCAGCAGAAGGAACCTGTGCTGGTTAAATTCTGACAAATAACTGGTGAGTTCTGAAAATCTCTCCTAAATAATCCCACTGAGAAAGTGCTAAGTTAAGTCACAACAGGCTGATAATGTAATTAGTGAGGCTGCAATTAGAGCTTTTAACTTAAATACAGTTGGAGCAGTCGCCTGCACCCTCATCCTGGGCTGGGAAATGAGGGGAGAAAAGTGCTGCCCTGAGCCATGGAATAGCTGAAGGTGCCTAAAGCACTGCCACTCCAGCTTAGAGCTGCTTGTTCTTCTGGGAGGAGCTCCAGCCTGGCTAAAATAATCCCCAAGTGACTCATCCAGGGATTGCCTTCCAAGCTGGACTGGTGGAAGGATGAGCATTGCTGGGTGGCAATGAAGAAAAAGGGGAGCAGGAGCCCCAGCCTGGTTATTGAGCCTTCAACATGGCAACAAAACAACAGTTCTGAGCCAGAATAACTGAGAATAAAGCTCAGAGAGATTATTGACAAATTAGCAATAAAAGTAAAATGAGGGGGGAAAAAAAAGTCAATAAACTGTTAGGGTATTTTTACTTCCAAACCTGCCAAGTGCTGCACAGGTAAGAAAATGAACTTTCCACAAATGATTGTACTGGAAAGCTGAAGAGGCAGCAGAGAGGGCAGCTCAGATGAATTTCAAACCTAAAGCATGGCCTGAGTGGTGTTTCTGGGCTCTGGAGAAGGCCAGGAGAGCTGGAAATGGGGCAGGGTTTCTGTGGGTTAGGGATTTACACCCTGGCACAGTCCAAAGTCCTCCCAGTGTAGTATTTCTGCCTTTTCAAACAGTTAATCCAGGTGCTCTGCAAGGGCAAAGGTGCACAACAGCCTCTGGAAAAGGAAAGTTTCATTCTGGCAGGATGTGCATGAGCACATCAGCTGCACTGAAAGCGAAAAAAAAGAAAAAGAAAAAAAGGAATGAATGAAGCCAAATGGTAACAGGTTGGAGACATCTTCCAGACTCTGCTTCTTATGAAGTCAGCTAAAATTTCCCGTGTTGCAAATTCTTCTTTAATGGCTCTCTTTGGAGTATAAATGCTCACTTGTTTCTAAGGAAAGCCTTGCATTGTTATTTCAAGAAGAAATCCAAAATCTGGCAGTAGAGTCCCACCACTGAGCTGCTCCTGCTCTCTCTCCCTGTGTGTGCACCCTGAATGCAAAGTCCCAGAGCAGCAATCCCTGAGCCAGGGACACCAGAGTGGCCTGGAGCACGTGGAGGGAGCAGACAGGCTGGGGCTGTGCCAGCTTGAAATGGATTTTCTTCTGCAGGAATGTGACAATCCTTCCTATTCCCACAAGAATTGAGAGCTGGGACTCACCTGGAACCCTTTACAATTTGGTTCTTCTTTGAAGAGGAGCTGCATAAAAATAAACTCATGGGTTGTGTGAGAGGCAGAGTGTCCTTGAGCAGTGACCTCAGCCATCCCTGGCTCCGGTGAGAATCCTGCACGGCAAAGTCTGCTCCCAAAATCCATCTCAGGATCTCACTGCTTTTATGGTGGGACTGGAAAAAGGGGAGCAACTCAAAGGGAAACTGGGAGCTGTGTGAGTTCTTTGTGGCCCAGCAGAGGCACAGAGCTGGGGAGAGCTGGAAGGGCTGCAGGAACCCTTGGCCTTGGTGATCAAAGGGTCTTTTCCAACCAAATGCTTCTCTGGCTCCATCACCAACCCCAGTCAGGCAAGTTAACAGAGATTCAGGAGGAACTGCTTCACCAAGAGGGAGAAACAAGAGTTAGCAAATGGTTCCACAGAGCAAAGCTCAGAAATAAAACCCATCTCAGTGAGTTTTCTAAAGAAGAGCACAAGTGAAAAACTAAAATAAAGGGATTATGGATGGCAGAGTCACTCCATTTTGCAAATACTTCTGTTTTGCATCTGTTTAAGGTGAGCAGCCAGAATTTATACAAAGAAACAAAATTAGAGCCATATAATCTTAAAGGGTTGGAAAGGGCCTCGAAGATGATCCAGTGCCACCCCTTGCCATGGGCAGGGACATGCAGAAAGTGGGATGAGAATATCCAAGATGACAAAATGGGAATTTCAGTTTACCTCACTGGGCTTCTCTGAGGACACAGGGAAGGGAAGAAGTTTTTCCAAGCTCAAACTCCATCTTTTTAAGGACAGGAACAGTCACTGCAGTTTCCTTTGTTGTGCCAAAACCCCTCCAGTGCTGAGGCAGAACGTCCTTGGTTCTTGGGAATGGAGCTCCTGTGGGTCCTTCTCAGCCAAACTGTCTGGGCCACCATGGACCTTCCTCCTGGATCTCAGTGGGATTTGCAAATATTTGGGCAAATATCCCAGAGCTGGAGGCTCCAGCCTCACAGTGGCCACTCTGGGAAGGGCTCTGGCCATGGCTGTGGTGGCACCAGGACAGTCCCAGGTGTCCCTGAGGGAAATCCATCCCCAAGGGAACTCCCCCAGAATCTCACACTCCTCCCTCCGATGGATGTGGTTCCCAAATCCTAAACCCCAGGCAGCAGAACACACTGCAGGGGTGATGGAGGAGCAAAATCCCAGCTGGCACAAGTGGGGACTCACAACAGGAGCTGTCATTCATTCCATCAGTGTCTTTAATGCTCAAGTACAAAAGCGGTGTCAGAGCTCCCCACTGAGACCTAATTTAACAGAATTAATGTCCCCAGATGAGGCCTGGGGGTGTCACAGCTGCAGGCTGCCATAAATTGCCAGTAAATTCCTATTGGATAATTAGGAATGTGAGCAGGATCCTCTGAGGCTGCTCATTCCCTCTTCCCAACAGGTTTGGTCCACACCTGGAAAGGCCTGGCTGGGCTCTGCAGTGGAAGTTCAGGTTCTTCACTGTTTATTGTTTATATTTACTGTTTAAAAGGAGTCATAAACAGCATTTTATGAACTGTTGACTGGCACCAATGGAGAAAATTCAGTATTTTTCTCTTCACTGGTGCCATGGTGGAGCACAAATAACATTAAAATCCAGCTCCTCCATGAGGAAAAGGGAAGTTGAGCTTGTCCCAGTAAACAGCAAGCACTGGAGTGGGCTCTGTGCAGAAATCCTACAGTCAGTAATTAAAAGGTAGCAAATAAATGTGTTGATCTGCTATTTGTATTTGAATGTACATTCATTCGTGCACTGGAATGGATTCTCACTCAGTAAATGCCCAGAAATTCAGTAAAAGCAGCGATTTACAACAGCCTGCTTTGGAGAATCCATCCCTGCTGATGTGGGGGAAGTCTGCCTCTGGAAATGGAGATGGACTGGGAATGAACTGGGAATGGAGATGGACTGGGAATGGAGAGGAAATTTCAGGAAAGGAAAGGAAATTTCAGGAAAGGAAATTTCAGGAAAGGAAAGGAAATTTCAGGAAAGGAAATTTCAGGAAATTTCAGGAAAGGAAATTTCAAGGAAAGGAAAGGAAAGGAAATTTCAGGAAAGGAAAGGAAATTTCAGGAAATTTCAGGAAAGGAAATTTCGGGAAAGGAAAGGAAAGGAAAGGA
>JAWMRF010000032.1:18126690-18141825 GCA_035221435.1 Sphenopsis melanotis | reverse complement strand
AAAGGAAAGGAAAGGAAAGGAAAGGAAAGGAAAGGAAAGGAAAGGAAAGGAAAGGAAAGGAAAGGAAAGGGAAAAAAGGAGAAAAGGAAAGAGAAGAAAGGACATCAAAACCCATCAAACCCCAGAGTTCAAATGCTCCAAGAGCACAGACATAGAAACTTTTCTGCTTCTTTTCCAGTGAAGAAACAATCCCAGCAGCTCTGCTGGAAGAAGAACAATTCTGGTCCACAAGGAGAACAAAACCAACATTTTAGTGAGGCCAGGGCAGTTGTTCCAAGGCAGAGTGAGGAGTTTCTGCACATTAGGCCAGGCCAGAGCCCAGGCTGGCAGAGGCAGAGGGAAGGACACCTGGCACTGACCCTGAGCCCTGCCTGCTCCCTGCACAGACGCCTCCCAGGCAGAGTTTCAGGCACTCCAAACAATCATTAACGTTTACCAGGCTCAGAAAGATGTGCAGCTTTCAAGTCTCAGATAACCCCAAAGTGCAGAGCCATTTACACTCCATGCTCAGCAGCTCCCAAAGATAAAAAAAGCAGATTATTCCCTTGAAACTCTCCTGGCACCAGCTCGTGGCTCCAGCTGGACTATGGCATGGCTAAAACCATGGCTGCAATGCCATGGTGTATTGAACTGCTTTAAAAATGCACATTTCAGGGTTTCAGTCTCAGTGCCTGACCACCAAGAGATGATTTGCTCTGATTACCAGCAATATTTCCAAAATATCTTGCATTCATATATATTTTTATATTTTCACTTTTATATTTCACTTACCTAAAACAGACATTCCCCTAGGTAAGAAATCATGTAAATATAATGATTATGATAATAAATAAATAGAAATAATAGCTATTTTAGATAATAATGGCTATTTTAGACAACAATGGCTATTTTAGACAATAATGGCTATTTTAGACACTTGGTGCAAATCTCAGCAGGTTTCAATAAATCTTGTTTTCTGATCAGAAGATGGGAGTTGCATATTCTTGACCTGAATGAACTTGTTCTGATGAGAGAGAAGCTGGGAAATTCTCTACCAAAAAAATCTTCACAGCTTATGTTAAGGAAGAACTAAAATAATTGGATTGACCAACTAATTTTGATAATATATCTGGGAAAGAGAGGCTACTTGGCAGATAAAGTGATTTGCATTTTTTCTAAGTGAGTTCACTCATAAACCCCACAATATAAAGCTATGAAAGGGATTTCAAATTTCCTTCTAAAACCTGTTCCAAGTTAAGACCAATAGATTCACTTTCAATTTTGCAGTAAAATGTGCTTTGAGATTTTAAAACTCCATTTTTCTCAAGCTGCTTTTTTAAACTCAAGGATTCTCAAACTCCTGGTTTTGCTTATGAAGCCACTTGAAAAAATTCAACCAACCAAAAAGAAGAAGAGAATTGGTCTTTTTGAACACCTGCAGGGTTCTGCACGACCACACCCAAGAACAGCAAAGTCAGAGAACAAATTTCTCATTTCACTGAAGCATTTCCCCACAGCTTTTGACTGAATCAGTGACCCACCACCTCCTCAAGTGATTTTTTACCATAGGACAGAGCCTTGTCTGAGCTTCAGGGGAGCCTAAGCATGATATAAATGCATTTTGGTCTTTCCTGGGCAAAAATCAGCCAAAGCACTTTGTTTCCATAGCATGACAAGATGGGATCTTCACAGGGAATAACAACAACTCCATGGACACATCCAGAACGACTGCACCCGAAATTCATGTTTGCAAATAATTCCTGTGGTGGAGGCAGCAGGTTCAGGTCCTTCCCCACTCCTCCCCACCTTTAAACATTGAATTTAACCCCCAAGAGCAGAAAATGCTCAATCTTCACAAATTCCAACCGAAGTGGCCCAAATCTGAGAGAGATGAAAAAAGCCATTCAGAAATGCTGCTTGGACATGGCCACTGAGAAGCAAAATAAAACCTGGCCCAAACAAACCACCCAGAGTTACTTAAGCAGCATTTTTTTATATGCAAGCCATATTTAGAAGCTTTAAAAAAAAAACAAAAAAAAAAAACCAACAAAAAAAAAAAAAAAAAAAAAAAAGAGAGACCAGGTTTAAACACAAGCCCGTTGCTGCAGTTATTTACACAATAAAAATGAAAACATGGTGAGTTCTGTCCATAAGAGAAGAACTGCTTTTTCAGGGGAGTTATTCGTGGCAGAACGTGGGTTCTGTTTGTTTGTCTTTCCAGCAGCCAGGAGGGGTAAGCAATCATTAACTCCTCCAGGCAGAGATAAAAGGCAGGGCTGCCCTCCAGAGCATCCTCCTCCTCCTCCTCAGCACCTGATTTCAAACTGTTTCATCATCACTCATGTCCCAGATCTGCAACAAAAAAAAAAAAAGGAATTTTAGCTTGTGCACTTGAAATATGCTCTTCAAACACTCTGAAAAATTCACATTGCTGTTTAAAAGCAATAATAAATAGAATTTTATGAACTGCTGACTAGCACCAATGGAGCATTACAGAAAATTCAATATTTTTCTCTTCTCTTAACAACCATACGCCAACAATTATTTGTCATCTTGGGGGTATTTTTAACATCTCCTTTTCAGCATTTTTCACTTTGGTTATTTGCTATTTATTATCCTTTACAGATAAATAAATGTAGCTATTTGCTATTTATTATCATTTATATAAGTTTGTTTTGTAATCTTGGTGGGTATTTTTAACATTTGCTTTTCAAAGTTTGTCACTTTGGTTATTTGCTATTTATTGCCATTTACAGATAATAAATCAATGTGGCTATTTGCTATTTATTATCATTTCAAGTAAGGGTTTTTTTGTAATCTTGGGGGTGTTTTTAACATCTCCTTTTCAATGTTTGTCACTTTGGATATTTGGTATTTATTACCACTTACAGATAATAAATAAATGTGGCTAATTGATATTTATTATCATTTACAGATAATAAATCAATGTGGCTATTTGCTATTTATTATCATTTCAAGTAAGGGGTTTTTTTGTAATCTTGGGGGGTGTTTTTAACATCTCCTTCTCAATGTTTGTCACTTTGGATATTTGGTATTTATTACCACTTACAGATAGTAAATCAATGTGGCTATTTGCTATTTATTATCATTTACAGATAGTAAATCAATGTAGCTATTTGCTATTTATTGTCATTTCATGTAAGGGGTTTTTTTGTAATCTTGGTGGGTATTTTTAACATCTACTTTTCAGCATTTTTCACTTTGGTTACTTGGTATTTATTATCATTTACAGAAAAGAAATCAATTTAGTTATTTGCTATTTATTATCATTTACAGATAATAAATAAATCAATGTGGCTATTTGCTATTTATTATCATTTACAGATAATAAATCAATGTGGCTATTTGCTCTTTATTATCATTTAGAGTTTGGCATTGGCACACACTTCATGTGAGTAATCACTTCTAATAAACAGCTTATTTTACTAAACACTGCAGAGAAATTCTAGGCATTGCTGAAGAATTAAGTGATCATTTTACACTTAGATATTAGATCTCATAAACAGCATCTGAAGGACAAGAAATTATGTGGAAATTTGTACCTTTCTACTGCTTAAAAAGGAATTAAACTACACCTTTTTTTTTCTGCAGTATAACATCATTGTACTTTTACTTTTTGACTTGCCCTTGGTCAGTAAATGGTTCTAGAGTGGGGAAAAATGAATATTTTCCCAGAATATCCAGATGTCCTGTGAACACACTGAGGTGCAGTGGTGGAAATTCCCACCAGGGATTTGCAGAGCTATCTGGGGGGAGAAAATATTCTCATTAAATCCTCCAAGCTTTTCCTTCCTGAGCAACAGGGATACTCCTAAAACACCTTTTCTGATATTCCAGAGGTTTAGCTCATGGCAAAGCCCCTCTTTGCACCTGGCAGGGTTTAAACTCAGGATCAACATGGATATTGAGCCTTGAGCTGGATTTAATCCCAACAACAGCAAGTTTATAAAACTGCATCTGTGGCTGGGAGCATTTCAAACTTGCCAAATGATCTGCAACACTTGTGGAGTGCTGCAGATGACACATGACAAGTGGTTTGGAGCAGAAGCACAAAAATGCCATTTTTCCAGAGCACACAGCCCCCAGAAATCCCTGAGCAAAGGAGCAGCACCATTTCTGCATCCCAGGGGAAATAAAACTCAGCAACTCTGCTCCAAAACACAACTTGTGTGCTGGCATCCAGCGGCCAGCTGAGTTATTCTCTCATTTTACATCCTGGCCACTAAAATCCATCCAGCCCCCCTGGCAGCAGAGCATGAGCAGCTCTTTGGGCTGTAAATTCTTCAGGGCACAAAGCAGGGATTTACATGCACCCAGTGCCTGGACAATGGGGCACTGTTCTCACTGCAGTGGGCAGACAAATAAAAAATACAAATAACCCCTTTTCTACACAGGCAACAATGCCTATTGACCTATAGCTTTAATAAACCCTCAGAGGGGAAAAAAATGGACTACTTCTGGAATTTAAAAATGTTCTGAAAAAAGCTCTTCCAATCCAACCCGGGGAAAGAAATAAAATCAAACATTTCTCTGCTGTGGAAAAGGAAAACTCTGAATGGCAAGGTTTTCTCTGTTCCTAGAAGAGGCACAAAATGGTGGTGTAAATCCTTATGGAAAATGCTGAGGAACAGTTTGTTTACAAAAGGAAAAAAAAGAGTTTTCATCCTGCCCTAGATGAGCAGCTCAGAGCCTGCCAAGGCAAACAGAAATGTCCAGCTCGCCAGTCAGGGTCAAGGATGTGGAAAATAAATACAAAAAACCAAATCTTTAAATAGAGTTTAGGGTATGATTCAAGGCAGAGAAAAGCAGAAATCCCAAGCTCAGACAGTCCCCTTAGCCCAGGGCCTGAAAACAAAGCAGGACTGACAAGGAAACTCTCTCCTATCCAAAGCTCAGCTCTCTTCTAGAAAGCTTTGAACAAAAAGGAGGCTCTGAACAAAAAATATTCACAAAAACACTGAAAATGAGGTTCCCAGGTATTTAACCAACACTCAAACATCCTGGGTTGAGGAGGATGATTTTTAAATGTTTGAAAGTGTTTTCCTTCCAGGAGAACAGAGTTTTATAAACCAGTTTAGACTTCCTGCAATCTCAGAACCATTAAACCATAGAATGGTTTGGGTTAAAGGGACTTAAAGCTGATTTTATTCCATGGGCAGGGACACCTTCCACTATCCCAAATTGCCCCAACCCAAATCCAACTTGGCCTTGGACACTTCCAAAATTCCAGCACAGCATTTTCTATTATTTAGAAACAATCAGGAATTTTAATGAAAAGAGAACGCATTCAATTAAATCAATTCATATTTTTTAATTAAATAGAAATATAATATATTTATATTTAATTAAGTAAATAGAAATATAAATAATATACATAACACATAATATTATATATATTACATATAATAAATATTATATAGAATATATACTATATAATATATTATATAGTATATATATTATATATATACTATATAATATATTATATATAATATATATAATATAATATATAACATATACAATATATACAATAATATAATATATAATATAAAGTAATATAAATAATATAACATAATTAATATAATATAATATATTGATATATAATATATAAATATAAATATATAATATATTTAAATATAAGTATAAATATGTGTAATGAATTAAATAAAATCAATTTAATTTATATTTAATATATATAAATATAAATATAAATATATTTAATTTATATATATATATAAATATATTTAATTTAATATAAATTAAATATATCCAACAAATAGATATAGAGATATCTATTTGTTAAGATATCTCTTTTTCTTTCTAAACCTACAAAGGTTTAGAGAGAACAAGGTAGAGATATCTTAACAAAGTACACGCAGAGGGAAGAGGAAAACCCAAAACAGAAGGGAAAAATTCAATGCAGAAGTTAACAATTGCAAATTGACTTCAAGAAAACAAACTCCATGGGATTGTACAAAGGAAATTGTGTGAAATACTGACAGCTGAATCATCACAGGCTCCTGACTGAGAGCAATTGATGTTTCCAAAAATGAGGTGTAAACTTTAATAGATGATGACTGTGCAAACTCTGGAGGTGACTTCAAAAGAGTGAACCTTTTAAGAGAGGAAATAAAATACAGAAAGCCAAGAAAGACACTGTGTGAAATGAGCATCAAAAGAGTCTGGTTTGGATTTGAATGGTGTGAATTTGGATGTTTTTCATGTCTCCTCTGTCCTGCAGCACACCTGGGTGAGGCAAACCCAAACCCAGCTCCAGAACCACAATTCTCACTGATTTTCCACAGCTCCAGACTGCTCTTTCAATAAATCCAATGGAATTGGGAGTCTTGCATTTCCTCCCTAGCACAGGAACACCTGCAAACTGAATTTCCACAACAACAGCTCCAGAACTGGTGCTCACCCAGCCAGGCTTTGCATCTTCCAGTTAACATCTGTGATTCAACCAGATAATGATTGTTTATCTTCTGAATAAACTTGCAAGAATAGAAATGTACCTTGAGGGGATTCTGAGAAGTTTCATGCCTCCCAAGTGCCAACCAAGCAAGCAATCCCCGCATGTGCTGTTTTCTACACACAAATGAGGTTAATTTGCAGACACATGGAGCAAAACATGCTGCTCAGGAGGACCTGGAGGAGATTTCTTTATGCAAACCACGGGGTTTGCTGTGTTATGAATGCTTCACATATGGTGGGGAGTAAAGAGGAAAATTCTAAAGGCTGAAAATGAAATGTGCCATCAATCAAACAGCACAGCTGAGGCTCACATGAGGCTTCACTGAGCAATCATCAAACCTCACTCTGTGATTTAGAAACAAGCAGGATTTTCAATGAAAAGAGAACACATTCAAGCAACTTGTTGCTGCTTTACAGCAATAAAATGTGAGTTTTTTGTTAGCTATGAGGTAAATCATATTCTAGCTCTGTTCTTTACCACACAGGGGATACACCAGGATTCTGGCAGCCTAAATCACTTTGCAGTGACATATCTGGCACAATCCTTGCTGGAGTGCATTGTGCAGCTGCAGGCAGCCAGAGGAGAAGCCATAAAATGGGAAAATAACCAAGCCTGGCTGGGTGAGCAGCAGCTTTGGAGCTGTGGTTGTGGAAGTTCAGATTGCAGGTACCAGGTGTTCTGTGCTAGGGAGGAAAGGCAAGACCCAGTTCCACTGGATTTATTGAAAGTGCAGTCTGGAAAATCAATCAGTCTGTGGGAATTGGGGGCTTTCCCCTCCTCATTCTTCCTATTATTTATTATTCTATATATTCCTGTTATTATTTATTTGTTTATTTATTTGTGTGGACATGTGGCTGAATGTGCTGAGGTGCCCTGGCCAGGCTGCACCACCCCCTGTGGGACCTCAGGAACAGCACCAAAATCCACACTGCACCCTGAAATTCATGAGATCCCTGCAAGTCCCAGCACCAAAATCCACACTGCACCCTGAAATTCACGAAATCCCTGCAAGCCCCAACCTGGAGCCCATGCAGACACACTGAGGGGGTAATTACAAAGTTCAGCACCCTCCTTTCCTCCCTCCCTCTGCACATTGATCCCTTCCCTCAGCTCCCTCCAGCCCAGCACATTTTGAGTTTTCCACACTCAACAATTCCTTCCCAACCCCCTTTCCCACAGGAAAGAAGCCCCAGGTGAAACCCCCAAAATCTCCCGAAAATCTAAAGAGGGGATTTTGCTTTGCTCAGAGCCTGCTCAGGGCACTCCTCACTGTCCAAGATCCAAGAATAAAAAATAATAATAATAAATAAATAATAAATTCAAAATAAATAAAGAAATAATAATTAAATAAACAAATAAAATAAATAAATAAAAACAGGACTATATAGAATAATAAATTATAGGAAGAATGAGGAGGGGAAAGCCCCCAGTTCCCACAGACTGATTGATTTTCCAGACTGCAATAAATCCAGTGGAACTGAGTCTTGCCTTTCCTCCCTAGCACAGAACACCTGGTACCTGCAATCTGAACTTCTACAACCACAGCTCCAAAGCTGCTGCTCACCCAGCCAGGCTTGGTTATTTTCCCATTTTATGGCTTCTCTGAATGCACTCCAGCAAGGATCCACTTGTGCTCCAAGACCTCATCCTACAGTCATTCCCCCAAGTTTTTGTCAAAATCACCTTCTAACTTCCTTTAATTCAGCCATACCCAGAATCAGGCCACAATCTGAATATTTACCTATCACATCTTTCATCCTGACACATCAATTCCAAACTTAAACATACAGAAATTAATCTTAAAAAAAAAAATCATATCCAAGGCTTATAAAAACTGCATTTCTTTCTTCAAGCTCTATATTTAAGCAGCAGGTGCAGAAAAAGGTGGATGATTTCACCCTGCACACAGTGGCCCTATCCCAGCTGGCTGACAAATCCCTGGCCTCCCTTGTACCCCCACAAATTCTCTTTTTCTGTCTCTGCCCCTCAGCCTTCCCTTCACTATCTTGCAATAAAATCAGGTCCATCAACCTTGCACCATTTTTTTTTGGTTTTTTTTCAGTGCTGGTGGCTCTGACTGCTGCTTCTTTTGCCCTTCCAACCTTTCCAAAATTCTGTATTTTCAGCCCACAGCCACAGCTTGCAAGGTCAGGGTGATGGGGATTCTCATTTCAGTCTCAACAAACAAACTCTTCTACAGGTTCCTCTTCTATAATTTTTTAAATACATGTACAACACTTAAAAGCACAGAATTTAGGTCGGAAGGGACCTTAAAGCCTAAATATCTTGTAGAACTGGCACCTGAAGGGCTTTGAAAGCTGTTTTTAAGAACAAAACAGTAAAAGGCAAGTAACCAACACAGAAAATATTTATTTACAAATAAACCTCTAGCAAGAAAGTATTTTTAATATCCCCAGTTCCAAGCAGATACACAAGCAGTAGCACCAAGCACTAATTTATCCCTCCTGGGTTCAGAGCAGTTTTCCCAGGTATTCATAGAAAAGGACATGAAAACATTCACAAAAAGGATTTTCTTTGGTCACCACTAACAATTAACAAAACAATACAAAAAAAAAAAAAAAAGAAACAAACAAAAATGCACACGGGGGTTTTTCTGGTATAAAAGTACCCCAGACAGATTTCCTTCCATTGTTCCTTGTTTTATGAGGGAAGAAAAGTCCCAAAGCACAGCAGCAGCAGACACAAACCCCTTTGCTCTCCTGGCTTTGGGCTGAAAAGGGCATTTTTCAGGGCACAGCACTGGAGCTGCTGCAAAGCCTCCAAGAGGAGACTTTTTAATTACTTTCTTTGATAAGAATATCAAATCTTATTTAATTTCTATCACCAAGCCTTTTCTTCAGGCTCTTAAAATCTGCAAACAAGTGGGAAAATAAATAAACAAATAAATAAACACACCCCCAAGCACGTTTGATGATGCCATTAATCTGTTTTGGGTGGGATTTTCAGCTTTATTTTACTACCACCAACAGGCAGCTGCCCAAGGAGAAGGTGTGCTTGAAGAAAGCCACAATTAATGGAAATTCTGTCATAGGAATGATTAAATCTGTTCGAAAGCCTTTGAGAGAAATGAAAATAAAACATTGTAGAATTTAATAGTGTATGTTTGAATTCTTCTATCACCTTCCCCCTTTGATGTTTGACATTAAAAATAAAACTCTAAGTTTATATCCATCATATTTATAAGTCATGCACAAAAATTGATAATACAGATATAAAGGCAAATTTCCTTTCAGGTCTTGTACAGGAAATGTGGATTAGATACATAAATGGATCTCAGAATAATCTCAGAAACCATTTCTACACCTGAATTTCTACGCCTACACCTTGAATTTGCTGTAAATCCAGAATTTACCATGTCCCACTGCATCTTTTTAACTCCCAGGTGATGCAGAACTGCTGTCAGAGGCCTCTAAAAGAGCTTCCAGGTCATAAAAATCAAACATTGGTAATTACTGATTAAAAATGAGCAGCAGATTAACTCCACAGCTGACCTGCAGGAATGAACGATGCAGAAAAAATGAAGAGATTATAAAAGATGGGACTCAGGGGACACTCAGTGCTCTAAGGGGCCCAGAATCCCTGAGCCCCAGGACACCTCTGGGAATCCTTTTTGTCCACCCTTCACCCAAAGCAGGGCCCAGAGCCTCAGGGTGTTCAGCTCCTGTCACAGAACCACCCCAAATTCCAGAATGGTTTGTCCACTTTGGAGTTTGAAACAATTCTGACATTTCCCAGCCTCTCCAAGAACCCTGCTCCTGTGTTTTTACATCCAAACATGAGATTAAATCATCTCTTGAAACAAGGATCATCCTGGCTAAATTAGCCCACAGCTACCACAAATCCATAAATATGTCTTTTATCATTATCATCCTCACAATGCTTTTTCACAGCCCCTGACAGAGCAACACCCTCCTGGCAAGACCAGTCTTCCCAACAGCTTAAAGATGCTGAAATCTGGAATTCTGTTCACCTCAGAGCAGCTAATTCCCATTTATTCCAGGGATTTCATGGAATTGAGATTTTGGTGGGAGAAGGAACTTGGACTGACATCTGTAAATCAGATCAAGAGGGGACACTGCCCCTGAGAACTGGGCAAATCTTCCTCTTCTTTGCAAAAACCTCCTCCTCCTTGGATTTGATTTTTTTTTTTTAGGTTAATTTCTGTATGTTTAAGTTTGGAATTGATGTGTCAGGATGAAATATGTGATAGGTAAATATTCAAATTGTGGCCTGGTTCTGGAATTCTGTTCACCTCAGAGCAGCCAACTCTCATTTTTTCCAGGAATTGCCACTGGCTGGCCAGGCAGGGCACACTGGGGGAGGAACCATCCTTCAGCCTTCATGGAATTGGGATTTTGGTGGGAGAAGGAACTTGGATTGACATCTGAAATTCAGATTATGAGGGGACACTGCCTCTGAGAAGTGGGCAAAAAACTCCTCCTCCTTGGATTTGATTTCTTTTTTTTAGGTTAATTTCTGTATGTTAAAGTTTGGAATTGATGTGTCAGGATGAAATATGTGATAGGTAAATATTCAGATTGTGGCCTGATTCTGGGTATAGCTGAATTAGAGGAAGTTAGAAGGTCTTTTTAAAAAAAATTCTACAAGGGAAAAAAAAAATCACAGAAATCCTCATGGGTTTAGTGACTGATTGAAGAGCACAGATCATTTTCAGATGAGACAGAGATTCCCATACCAATAAAAAGAATTATTGGAAGGTCACCTAACCCAGACTGAGTCAAGTTTCAGCATTTTTCTGTTTGCTCAATCCCACTCCATCCTCACCAAGTGTGGCTGGCAAACACAAGCAAAATATACATTATTCTAAATATTCCCCAACAACAGGGATCCTTTTCAGCTCAATTCCCAGTATGAGAAAGGAACCTTTGGCAGGAAAAATGAGCACATGTCCCACATGCAGTTATGTCATCTTACATGTGAATTTTGTGCACAGCTTTAGCATCACCCAGCTCCCCCTCATGCACTGTCTGTAACACATCAGGAACAGAAAACTTGAAATGCAATCAAAATATGAATTCATGAAAACTTGGATTTACCCAGTGACCTCACTAATCTCATCATTGCTTCCATGGAGATCCATGTGGTGTGTACACAACATTTCTATCTTGTGGGGGAGGCAGAAGGAGGTAGGGAAAACTTACTCCTCTCTCCTCTTTTACAGGAGGAATGCTCTTCATACAGTTAGAAATAAAATAATTTCTGAAAATATTAATTGAGGGAATGAAATAACATAATTTGCAGTGTTAAATGCTCAGAGGATACTGGATTATCAGATTTATTTAATGTTATATATTTCAGAAACTTAGGGGAGATAAATCTATTTGTTTTAAAATCTTGCCAGTTTCCCTCCTGATTTTTCCTGTCACTTTTCCCATCAGCTTTATCAAAATAAATATTACCCAGATAATTGCAAGTGTTGGTATAAAAGCTCAAAGAGGAAAAAAAAAATCAGTAATTAAAGGTAAGGTAATGATGTTCTAGAAATAGAACAGGCCGATCAGGTTTCTGGTTTGGTTTGGTTACAAATGGACGGAAAAACCTGAAAAAGCAGAAGGTGCCTCAGCAGTGAGAGACCTCTGCAAGCACCTTGGCCTGCCCTGGAAACATTTGCTAGGCCCATGCAATCAATTAACAATAAATTATCAATAAAATAACAATAAACTAACAAATTAACAATAAACGAGCAATAACAATAAATTATCAATAATTGATAATTTAATGTTAATTTATTGTTCATTTATTGTTAATTTATTGATAACAATCAATTATTTATTGTTTGTTTATTGTTATTTATTGATAACAATCAATTATCAATAAATGAACAATAAATTAACAGTAAACAACAGAAGCAGCCTCAACTTTACTCAAAACCTTGTGTACTGATTTAAAACCACATTTCCAACCCAGATTCTGCTGAAAACCTGGGTCCAAGTGTCAGCTTTATTCCTGTGGCACTTCAATCAATACAGAAATGGAACAAACAAGAATTTTGATGAGACTGTGCAGAGATTTTGGGCCTGGAGGCTCTTGCAGGGATCTGGATTCTGCAAGCCCTTTCAGAATTGCTTTTGATTTTCTGACCACAGAATTTCAACATCTGCTGGACTGACAGATTGTCTGCAAGCAGTTGTGTCCCAGCTATCAAATCTTATTTAATCTGAATTTTCCTCTGGACCTGCTGTAACCAAGTGGGTGCCCACTTGCTCTGCTGCTGGTTTTTCATTCCCAGGAGCAGAGCAATGTTCTCCCAAGCTCCTGAAGGAGGGAGGAGGTCCCTCAGCTGATGTGGACACGGTGGAAGTTGTGGGCAATGAAGGATGGACATTGGATGACCATGGGTGGTCATTGGTGGCCATGGACACCAAGGATGGACACAGATGACCACAGATGACCACAGATGACCATGGAAGCATGAAGGATGGACACTGGATGACCATGGGTGGTTATTGGCGACTGTGGTCACCAAGGATGGACACAGATGACCAGAGATGACCATGGATGACCACAGATGACCACAGGATGACTCCTCCCAAAGCTGCTGGAAGAGTCCATCACCACCCCAACCATCTGGTGTCTCTGAGGGCACTGAATTGTTCAGGGACCCCAAACCAAGCCCACCCTGCTGCACCTCCTCAGCTGGGCTCAGAGGGACAAACACAGCCCCTGGAGAGTGACCCAGCTCCAAACCAGCCCTGTGATTCCAGGTTTATTCAGCCCAGCCAGGTTTAGCAAAGCCCAGCTGCTGTCCCAGATGTGCTCCAGCTCCAAACCAGCCCTGTTAATTCAGGTTTATTCAGCCCAGCCAGGCTCAGCAGAGCCCAGCTGCAGGCCCACGAGCTCCAGGGCTGTCTCAGATGTGCCCCAGCAGAGCTCCCAGCTGCTGACAGGGCCAACAGGCTTAGAATTCCCTGCTCTCCCATCTTGGGGGTGGCTTTGATCTTCTGGCCTGTTCTGACTGCAGCTCCAGGAGTTTCTGGGATCACAGAGAACTCCTGAGTCCAGCTGAGAGGGACAGAGTGAAAAGCCACTTTAAAATCTGATTGATTGCAGGCAGCAAATAGAGTGAGAGTGGTTTCAAAATGGGAACACAGAATTGGGATGTTCAATGGATTTGCCATAAAATTAATCCTAAAACAAACAACAGCTCTCCTGTACTATGAGAACAAACTTCACTTCTTCATGGCACTAAATCTACATTACCCTAAATATCTCATTTTTGTCACTTCACCTCTCCTTCCCCTGCAAAGAAAGACCTGGAATACACTTATGAGGTTGTTCTGAATAATTTTGAACAATTAAGAGTTTGAATTCAAGCAGAAAATGGTCAAACACTGCAGGGCCCTCAGGGCCATCCCTCTCATGCTGGGATTCCCAGCAGGATGCACAAGCCAGGTGATTCCAGGATCCATCAGCACTCAGCAGGGACATATCCCAGAGCATCCACCCAGAACTGCCATTCCTACTGCATTTGGTGCCAGGAGGAGCAGGCTCCAGCAGCTCTTGGAGCACAGAAAATGCCATGAGTGATCCCTTCACAGGTGCAAAAAAATTTAAAATAATATATATATATATAAGTAAAAATTGATATATTATAAAATATATATTATAGAAAGGATATATTTTATATTATTATAATTATGATACATTCATGTTTTATATTATATAAATTATATATTTTTATCTATCATCTATCTATGTATCTATGTATCTATGTATCTATGTATCTATCTATCTCTATATATCTATATCTAGATCTAGATATAAAATTTACATCTATATATACTTCCCCCCAACCTAAAACCAGGTTTATACTCTTTTATTAACATTTAAAATCATTTTACACTTCTGCAATCACAGAATCCCAGAATGGTTTGGGTTCAGAGGGACCTCAAACACATCCAGTGCCCCCCCTGTCATGGACAGGGACACTTCCATTGTTCCAGGCTGCTCCAAGCCCTGCCCAGCCTGGCCTGGGACACTGCCAGGGATCCCAAATTCAGCTCCAGAACCACCTCATCCCACCCTGATTCCACACCAAATCTCCACATCCCTTTTCCTGGCTCAATGGAACGTTCTTGCAAAATGCCGGTGCTGCATTCAACTGTTGTGTAATGCAGAGACTTCAAAAAAACCCAAACCCCAACCCAAACAGCCCCATAAAGGACATGTAACACAAAGCACACATTTTCCAGGAGCAGGATTCCACCCAAACATCCTCACTGGGAGCTCAGAAAAGGGAATTTTGTACTTTCAGACCCCCTTCCTGCATTAACCTTTCAAGTGCTACTACTTTAGCACAAAAGTTCTTTAAGAGCTGTTATGTGCCTCTGATATTTCTCTTCTAGCGTGATAAATAAAAGCATCATTATTCTACTGAAGTTCTTTGTTCTCAGAACTGTATAAAATTTTTATCTTGCAACTAAAACCTGAGGTTTTGATTTCCTCCACATCAGCAATGGCTGCTTTTCCCCATTTCATTTTTTATTATGGGTAGCAGGTGATATTTTCTAATGAGCTAAATCTGAATTAGAGACATTCTTCTCTGCCCCTCTGCACAACATTTAATAGAGTTTAGTTGCATTGTGAAGATGAAGCAAAGTTTGCCTTCATCTTTAAAGTCA
>JAWMRF010000032.1:18085442-18111958 GCA_035221435.1 Sphenopsis melanotis | reverse complement strand
AATCAGCCTTCTGAAACATGGAGTCAAGATTCTCATCTCTTCCCTCATCCTGGGACCCCTGTGAACACCACCACACTCAGGTTCTCCCCAGAAGAATTTTCCATGTTTACATCAGCCCTGGTGTGGATTATAGCAGATAATCTGCTGGGATAAAGCAGAATTGTGGACAGGGAGAAGAGAAGATGATGTTCTCTGCATCTGGCGGGTAAAAGCCAGCCATCCCAGTTACTGTTTTTCACAAATATTCACATTTCTTGGTTGTTTTCTCAGCTTTCCATACTTTTCTCAGTGGTAGCTCAGAACCCTGGAATCTGCTCACACTCTGATGAGGTTTACTGATGCACTTTCTCTCTGTACTAGCACTGATCTTTAAATTAAATCCCCTTCTCTGCCTTTCTTATTTATTACAACCACTACCACCCCAGTTTTTAGGAAATAGTTATGTCCCACCTCAAAATTTGCTTTTTTTAAGGCTAGAAAACATAAAAAACTTTAGCTCTTTTAGAATTCTTCTTTGACAAAACCGATTCCTTCTTCCCCTGCTCTGTGCTTTTCCTACACTTCCCCCAGATTTAATGTGTGAACCCAGCCTGCCATGGTGTTTCTCTAAGGACACATCAGTGCCTTGCACAATCCATTAACATTTCTTCACCTCCTAAAACTATTCTGATACACCCTCAGAGCAGATCCAAGGCTATTTTTTAATGCTGGCTCAGAGG
Source organism: Sphenopsis melanotis (assembly GCA_035221435.1). Classification (NCBI taxonomy): domain Eukaryota; kingdom Metazoa; phylum Chordata; class Aves; order Passeriformes; family Thraupidae; genus Sphenopsis; species Sphenopsis melanotis. The sequence goes on along the minus strand of JAWMRF010000032.1, from coordinate 18,111,239 downwards.
CACTGTGTGCTCTGCTGCTCCTCATGCTGCCATTTACAGCTGATGAACCCCCCAGCACAGCAGTGAGCAGGCTCTGTTTACAAGACCTTGCACTTTCTGTAGTGAAAATAAATTCCTTTTTTATTGCCCTCATCAGGAGGCTGAGCCAACTCTTTTTTACAGCACAATTTGTTCTCTCTATTGACAGGGCCCTTCAGCTTTTCAGTCATCAGGTCACTTCAGCAGCACACCACTCCCTTTTTCCATCTCAGTGTCCCACATGTTACTAAAAAAAAAATTAGAGGGGAATATAGCTCCTCTAATTTGCACTAATATTTACACTAAAAATTCTGGAATCAAATCAAATCAAATTTGGCCCCTTACCTTCCTGAAACACTCTTGGAACCCCAAGAGTTAGAGCTCCTGCGTTCTGTGAAATTGGATTTTTTTTTTTTAAATACACAGGAAAGAATCAGCCTAAAACTTTTAAGAAGTTTCTCCCTATCACCCCTGTGTATAAGAATCAAACCTTTTGATGCAATTTTACTTCTGGAAGCCTTTCTAAATCCAGTAATGCCCCCCCCCTTCAAGGCTGCTATCAGGAATGTTTTTAATTTATAAAGATCAAGCCTGAGCCTTTTAATGGCTGGAGTTTTTTAACTAAAAGATTCTTTTTAAGATAGGTATGTATGTGATAATTTTTGATGATCATTGTATTAATCATGATACCTTTCAATGTGGGCAGAGATTAATTAATAAGGCAGAGATTAATTAATAATTAAAAGAGTGTTTTTGGTGGAAAGGAAAAGGGGGAGATGTTGGGGTACACAAAGCAGAGAGCACTTTGGACCTTATTAGCATGAGAGATTTGGTAACAGGATGCTTTGGCAAGAGCAAACAGAACTTCGAGGATTAAACCAAGATTGCAAGAAGTCAAATCAGACGGATTTACCTGAAAAAAGAAAATGACATCAGACTTCTGCAAGCAAGAGATGCTTCAAATGTGTAAGTTTGTTTATGTGATCTTTAACCCAACCTTCGTGGTAAACATCACTAGCCTTCCTAAAACAATATATAAGCATTTGTAGTCCACAATAAAATCAGATTCTTTGACCATCACACCGAGTCCCCATGTCCCTCTTCATCACTGATATTATTGTAGGGAATAAAACATTTTTAATCCCAGACTGATCATTAACAAGCTCCATCAGTCACCTTGCCCATGCTAACAACACCCTCCTGAGTCCCTTTCCTCATCCCCTTTAGAATCCTTACAAGATGTGTTATTTTCACATTAGTAAAAGATTTTTCATTTGACATATCAAATAAAAATCTCTTACTAGGTCTCTATTAACTAATTTTATTCTCTTTTTTTTTTTTTTTATTTTAACTACCTATTCTCCATTTGCTCCTACAACTGCAAGTCAAGCTACTCAGTATTTAAATAAGGCATGACAAAGGTAAGCTTTAGGATCAGGTCCATTCATAAAGTCTGTCAAAGCAAGAGAAAGCTTGAAAGTGCTGAATAAATTTAGCAATGAGGTGTAGGTACAAAGATCCCTGGTTTATTTTTCCTTCCCACTGTGCAGCCATCATCACTTTTTCAGGTTAAATTCCACCTGCCACAAATTTGATGAATTCCAACCAGCCATGCTGGCTTTGCACCGTGTTGCTCTCCTTACTGAAAGGCAGAATATTAATCTAGACTTGGAGCATTCTTTACATTATTCCTGCTATCAGCCACCTTCACTCTACACAGAAACATCACATCTTTTCCTGATATCTTTCTATTAATATGATAAGGAAATCATTTGTTGTTTCATTTCCTCACGTGCGACCTCATCTGAACCACATTTGTTCTCCAATTTCCAACACCAGGACTCAGACCACAGATGACAGAGAAGGTTGTTGCTCACCACACCTTTTTCATTCCTCTGCACTATTTTAAGAAGTCAGAAAACTCCCCAGAGAATGAGTTAATAATCTTCCCTTTCCTCAGTTCCTCAGCTTTTTGATTTATCCTGATGAGTTCCACAGGGAGCTGGATGTGTCAAGGAGCTGGATGTGTTTTTATTCCTACAAGTGACCTTCTTGCTGCACATTCACACCAAATTTGCTGTCACTCAGCCTCTAGTTCTCCACTTCTGTTCTGTGAACCCAGCTGAAATTCCTGAATTTCCTTACCACGGGACAAGAGTCACATGTCTCAATTACCTGGGCAAACTCCACGTTTTCCCCCATTTATTATTTTTGGCACTGTTTTCCAGTTCCCCAATCCTTCACCAATCAAGATAACAAACAGAACCAGCATAAAAACATCTTTGTCTTCTTGATTCTGCCCTTTTTTTCTTAGCTGAGTCTCATTTACTCATTTTTCTCTATCACTAACCTTTGTTCCTTGTCCTCCAGGGCAGCAAACACCTCAAACCTTATCCAACCTTTCCTCTTCTTTGCCTTTGTGGTCACATTTCCACTTGGGTCACATTCCTTATTTACAATGTTAAATAGCTTCCTTAAATTCACATTTTATTTGGCAAATCCTACACATTTCTCTAGAATGAGACCCTACTCTCCTTTCCTCTACTTTGTCTTCTAAACCCCCTTTTCCCAGCACCTTTTGTCCCTGGGTCCCCACTGTCTCAAGGATTAGAAAGTGACATTTCACACATCAATCTATTCCCCTTTTGAAAGCACAAAGCTTCAAATCTTGGTCTCACATCCTCCCACAAATATTGCTAAGGTTGTCACTGATTATCTCTGTATTCTTGCCTTTTTTTGTAGGAAAAAATTTAAATTCTTTCAAGCAAACTCCCTTCTTTATTACCGTTTAGAAGCTGCATTCATTATTCTACATTTATTAATTGATTAATGTTGCAAGCAGCTCTTGCCCAGTGAACATTTTGGCTACAAAGGCCTCTGACCAATTCCCACAATGTCAGGGAAGATACTGAAAATTAGGAATTGCACACAACCCATCAAGCACGAGGCACAGAAGTTCACTCACCCCAACAAAAAAGGGTTCAATTCTTCCCTGCCAAGGTCTGGATCCCACAAAATCTTCCCTATTTGCTCCTCCCCCTGTTCCTGGTAAATCTAACCTGCTCCCCTCGTGTTGCAGAATCACAAATGGCTCTTGGAGAGCTCTGAGATTCTCAAATGTATATATATTTTTTTTTCAGTTATGTCCAGCTCCTTGGTTTTTTAGCAGTGTAACATAATTGACAGCTGTTTCCCCTCAAAACCAGCAGCTTCCCTGTGTTTTCCAAACACCAAAAGCTGTAAAAAACCACGATGACATCTATTTATACTACATAACTGCAAGCCCTGAGTGCAAAGTGCTCCCAGACACAACTTCCCCCTGCTGCTGCTCTCCCAGGCACTCTCAAGTGGAGGGGAAACTACCTTTAAAAAGGTTTTCCCAGAAAACTGGCTCACAGGAAAATCTACTTCCATCAAGAGCTGAGAGTGCCCCAAGTGATGGGAACCTTCATGAGAAGTTGGAATTGGAATTTTCCCCCTGGCCCAGCCAAAAGGATATTTCACAAAAAACTTTCCTTCAGCATCAGGAGAGAAGGTGAATTTCAGGGGAACTCCAAATTAGAGATTGGCTCTGGCACAGGAAAAGGTGTCAGCGAAGGAAAGTGGATTGAGGGCGGGGGACCCTTTGTTCCACCCACAGCTCATGAGCCAGCAGAGCATCACTTTCCTTTTCAAATTCTGCATGACTGAAAGAGATTTAAAGTCCAGTAATGTGTCAGAATTGGGGTTATTTTACAGTAAATGATACAGAAAGGATATAGGAAAAAAAATTATTACTGGAGTAACGATCATTTCCTGCTACTAAAAATAATAAATAGAATAGAAATAAAATAGAATAAAAAGTAATAGAATAAAAATTTCTCTTGATGAGTAAAGGAAGACAGAACTGTTAAAATTACAAAAAAAAAAAAAAGAAAAAAGTAAAAATAGTTTGCCAATGGACCAGAAGAGGAAGATTCTTGTAGGATTGCTTGCAACCAGATAAATGATTACAGAAGAAAACCCAAGATGATAAACAGATATATTTGACCATGGTAAAGGGCATAATAATGAGCAGCATTTAGCAGGATTTGGTGCTTCTGCATGTTTTTATTTCAAAGATGGAGCAGAATGGCAGATTAAGGAGATATAACTTCTCCAATTAGGTAAAACAGTACTAAAGGGATGAAGAGTAAGTGCACAGAACAAATAATTTTAATAATTTGATTCCCTCAAGTGAAAAACTGTTCATTAACAGAGTTCAGAAAATGAGGTGAATTGGTAATAATCAAGGATAGAATTATTGGGTGTGAGAAATCCTACACTGATAAAGAGCCATAATGTGATTTATTTGATTTAATAACAACTAAATAAGTTAAATAAAGAAACCCATAAAACAAACAGCTCCAAACAACCAAAATACCTCAACACCAAAATGGGAACAGCACAAATAACTTTGAAACAGGTCTGAATACCCTTCTCTAGAGCAGTAAGGGCTACAGAAATGCAGTTAATAGAGCAGTGGGATCACAACAAGGAAGATGTTGACGTGTATTTTCCAAGGTTTATGAGCAGCCAACCTTAATGAAGTACACAGCCTCCTCCTGACTTGCAAAATCAGTCTCCTTTTTTATTTTTCCCACACCTAAAGCCATTGTTTTATTTATTCTCACAGCAACACGTCGGAGAAAACAGGGAAAAGACACCCAGTGGCCAATCCTGACTGGAGAGTGACACATGGCCTGCTACCAGTAACTGATAAAATATCCCCAGGTCACAGAAGTGATGCAAACAGAGGCATTTTGATTTGTCAGCAGCACAATGAGCCTGTGTTTCAGATCAAGCTCTCTGCATTGCCTGAAAATGGCAATACATTGGTTTTCCACCTGAGGAATTTTCTTGTTCCACGTGCTCTTTGCTCTCCTGGGTTCTAGCAATGTCGATTTTATGCAGTAAGTTATTGTGAAGGAGGTTTTACAGCAACTTCTGTGTGCCAGAGAGAAGCTGGATAAGAGGATTCATGTAAACCCCAGAAAGAATTTTCTACCAAAGTCATTGACACAGAAATTAAGAAATAAGGAGGATAAATAAGAGAAGCCTGCAGCTGCCTGTTTCAATGAGCACTTTGTCTCTTCTGACCAATAAGTAAAGTGTAAACTGAGGAGTTTTGTAAGAATGTATAAAAAGCATGCATGCTGTAATAAAACCAGTTTGAAGCCTTCTGAAAATGGAGTGTGTTGATTTGTATTGTCTTAACAATAACAACAAGTTATTGCAGATATTAGGAAAAATGTGGGAAGAGGGTTGGTGAGGAGCTGAAATTTAAGGAAAGCTTAAGATCCAGTGAGTGCATCCAAAGGAGCCACATCCCACTGCAGGAATGGCTTTGCAGGAGTGAGCACAGCAAGGAAGGGACCAGGGGTTGGGAGAGGATGAGGCAGCACCCAGCAGGGAAAGCTGGGTGGAAATTCAGTCATGTTGGAACCCTGGATGCTGAGAATTTTAAACTTTCTGTGCTTAAAGGCACAGACCCACAAGAGAACAGTGCATTTGATCTGAGGCTGTGGAGAAGGCTTCCAAATTTGATTAACAGCACTAGGATTATGTGGAGAAGGCTTCCAAAATTGATTAAAAGCGCTAAGATTACAGGTGTGTAGTTAGTTAGACGTGTGTAATATAACAGGGTGGAAAACTTAGATTTGGGGTTTTAGAATATAGAAATAAATATGAAGCAAGATAGAAGCTTTTAGGCAGAGGCAAATTGTTCTTTTTTACCTTCTTCTTCCTTCTTCTTCATAGGTTTCAGTGATGTTTTGCAATTAGACAGAAAAGTCTGCATTGCAGGCTTTGAGGGATCAGTTATTGGGTTAAAGAAGAAAATGATCTAAGTGTCATTTCTTATTAAATAGTTTAGTCTTAAAAGAGCTTGTAACAAGAGATAGTTAGCCAGTTTGTGCTCAAAACCCTACACAGTCAGACTGTAGGGATCACCTGAGTTGTCACTAAAACCACTCCTGAATATTCATATTTACATGGAAAGTAAATAAATCACTGAATCCTGAAATGGTTTGGGCTGGGAGGGACCTTAAAGCCCATCCAGTGCCACCCCCTGCCATGGCAGGGACACCTTTTACCATCCCAGGGTGCTCCAGCCTGGCCTTGGACACTTCCAGGGATGGGGAATCCACAACTTTCCTGCACTCAGTGGTGAGGCTCAGTGGGGGCTTGCAGCCCAAATTTTGAGCTCATTCTCTCTCCCACGCATGGAAAATATCCTGTAGCTCTCATTACTGTGAAGATCCCAGCACACATCTTGCACACTCAGAAAGATTAATCCTTTGAGCTGCTATAATATGACTTTTTAAAAACATCTTTTGCTGGTTGTTTAAAAAAAAAAAGGAACAAATTTAAAATTAAAAAACAACAGGTAACAATTGTTAGGAACCAGAATTCCTTCCTGTACCAGAAGCAACAGCGCGTTCTCAGCAACTTCCTCAGGAATTCTCACTCCTCTCTGGCCATTTGTTATCAGCTCAGGCAGTGATGATCATTAGTGCCTGGAGCATGAAAAACTCATTACCCAAAATCTACAAAGCAGCACAAACTCCTGCATTTCCTGGCATGCGTCCCCCTGAAATAAAAACGCTTCAGATTGCCAGTGATCTTAGAAGAACTGCCCAGCAGACCTGGCTGAGAGCTGGAATTTCCATTTGCAGGGGAAGATCTGTAACAATGTAAAAACTATGGAGCTGGACCAAAAAAACAGCAAAAGCAGCAGGAAACATCAAGGCAGAACACAAAAATAGGGGACATGGGGATAACATCAAGGCCAGGGGGTTTAGGGATGCTGAAGCTTGCACCTTCCATTAATTGCTCTAAATTTACTTGAACCTCTTGGCCTCCTCATCTCCCAGTACTGAAAGTTGTTTATGCTATGGAAAAAATTAGAATTATGCTTGTTTTAACATCAAAACCAGAATGCTTCCCTGAGAGTACCCAAGATTTTGGACTTTGAGGAATAATGTATTCATCCTTGTCATGAGTGCCTGAATTTTTATTATTTCCAAGTTATTCCTCTTTGATGGAGAAGAAAAAAAATTTTTTTATCTGTGCAAATTAAAGGAAAACTTTGTTTTTTACTTCCGCAGTACTAATGTGATTTTACTGGCCTGGGGATACAGGACTACATGCAAGATAAAATATGGAAGATCACATATTTATGTGAAGCCAGTAATGTGTTTTTATTCTGTTCTCATCTCTCAACACATGATTTATCTCTTGTCTATCACAGAAAATTGAACTTATATGTTCAGATAATTAAATTTCTAGTGGTAGTGCCAGAATTTCTCTCCTTTTTTTATAACAGCCTATTTAAAGCCCATCACTAGATGAGTACACTTGTAAGAGTGTTTTTGTCATGAATAATGCTCTGCATTATTAACATTTAATCTCCCATTTTTCATTGACCTGTCACTAAAAATCAGATTTCATTTCATGACTTGATATTTACAGTGTAAAATTTCTTTATGAATAGGCTATTTAGATTTTCTCACTTTATGGGGGAGATAACCAAGCACTTCAGATTATTTATGTCATTCTAAGACAGACACCCAAAATAAGTGAAATTAATCATGGGGGTTTTTTTCTCTTTTTCTGAGTTTAAAGGCCTAAATGCAAATATTTTCATAGAAAGTAAATAAATCATAGAATCCTGGAATGGTTTAGGCTGGGAGGGACCTGAAAGCTCATCCAGTGCCACCCCCTGCCATGGCAGGGACACCTTCCACTATCCCAGGATGCTCCAACCTGGCCTTGGACACTTCCAGGGTGGGGAGTCCACAGCCTCTCTGGGTAACAAAGATCATTAAGATAGATAATTACACTCAAATTAGGAAAAATCTAAGTGCTGTCAACTCCTCAACTAAAATTAAATAATCTTTTTTTTTTCAGTGTAATATGCATACAAAAATCCAGACAACTGAAACTTCCATGGAGTTTTCTGTTGTAAAAATCTGCTGATTTTTCTGTTAAAAAAAAAAAAAAAACCACAAAAACTGGGGCAGAACAATCCCAGGGAGATCTATTACTGGCTGAAAATTCCATTATCTAAACCAACTCTTGTTTGTCTTCAGCTGTTCATCCAGAACTATGCCAGTTATGTAAATAATTGCTTACCATGCTGGTAACACTCTCTGAATGGTACATCTTTCTTGAGGATATCAGCACTGAGTTATTTGTCTTGATATTTTTAATATCCTGAGAGAAGCAAGGTGACAGAGGCAGCTAAATCGATTGCTGAAGATTACATAAACAAAATTCAGCTTGTACTTAAAAAAAAAAAATTGTGCAAAAGTCTAAACTGCAAAGGTCTAAAGCCACTTTCCATTGTGTTTAAAACCAGAAAAATTCCCTTTTCTTGTAAAAAAAAAGGTACCAATGCAGTGTCTTACACAGTACAAGCTAGAGGAGAAACAGTACTTTAAAATGAAGTTTTGTGAGAAAATCATGGCAATTCCTCAAAATAGAGGAATTGTGTCATAAACTGCTCTGACATTTTGGATCAAATCTGTAAAAATATTTAGATAGTTTAAAATGCAAACAGGCAGCAAAAGGAATTGTCATGTTCACTTTAGACACAGCTCCCCCAAATAAAACCACAGATGATTGATTGGCCTTGTCATAATCCATCTGGTAGGAACTGGGAGGTGATGAGGGAGAATATATCGTTGCTCAAATGATTAAAGAATATTTATCACTTTATAGCAAGCAAAGCAGTGCAGACAGCAGCAATTATGAACCTACAAATCATTACTTGCACAAGTAACTTTACTACTCTGAACCCCTCTGTTGTAACCAGCTCAGAAAAATGAGAAAAAATGGCACGTGCCCTGAAATTATCAAATAATTTGTGTTAGAGTACAAAAGTGGAGTCAAGCCAAGTGCTGTAGTGTTACTATAAGCAAAAGAAAGGAAGAAATGACAATAAAACCAAAAAAACTCAATCTGCAAACCCTTGCTGGGATCCCAGCAGGTGAGCAACTGATTGTGGATCTCAAATTTGGACTAAGTTGCTGTTTTTTGCCAAGACAATGCAGAGCTGTAAGAAATAAAACTTCCATAAATCAGCCTCGTGCTGCTTTCAAGGGCAGCTGTCACTTGTTTATTGCAAACTGGCAGGGAGCAGCTTCCTCTTGCTCCTGAGGCTTTTCACAGCAGTGAAAATTTGACTTTATATTCTGACCCACTGACACTCACAGCACCACAGAAACACCTTCAGTCTGTGTAAAAACTCAGTTAAATGCCACTGTAAATAAAAATTAAATGCCACTGTGCCTGGGCAAGCCTCAGGGAGTTTTTAAAGAGGTTATGGTGACTTCCCATGAGTTAGAGTCAGAATGTTCATGACAGCAATAAACTGAGAGCAGATCTGTCATACATTCCTTACAGCTACCTAAAAATGAGCTGCCTTACCCATTTTATTCTGGATTTTCCTTTTCTTTTTCACTATCAGAGACTGGGAAGTCAGCACAGGTTATTCCCCCCTACCTAAGATACCTGAAGTATGTGAAATAAATAACCTTTTAAACAAGTCTTTCTTGAACTGTCAAGGTAGAGAGAGCAAAAAACAACCTCAGACATTACACCTAATGTTCAGATGGAGCAGATGTGGTGGAGTGACCACTACAATAGATATATATAGATATATATATAATTATATATTATATATATCTATATCTATCTATCTATATATATATATATCTCTAATAATATATATAATATATATTAATAATATATATAATACATATAATATATATATAATATATCTAATATATATATCTAATTCGATATATATATTAGATATATATCTATCTATATTATATATACAGATATATATAATTATACATTATACATACAATTATACATATTAACATATTATATTAATATAAAATTATATCTATTATATAATTATAATTATACACACACAAGTGTGTGTACACAACAAGAAAAGCCAAGATTAGGTGAGTCAATCTGCACAACTCCCCCATATTTATCAGAGCAAACACCAGGACAGATTAAAAAGGCCAGAGATTGAAGCACACCCTGGATTTCTCCTCATTTTCCCAGCTCGCTTTGCAGTTTATGGAACAAAGCTAGACAGGCACTCACAGGTTGATGGATCTTGATAAGATGACAGACACAGTCAGGAGGATGCAGCCATAGGGACCAATTTCAAACTGAAAAAGAAAAGGTGTTATTTTGGTGTTATTTTGTTTGTTTGTCTAGGATTTTGGTGCTATTTTGTTTGTTGTGTATAAAATTTTTTGCCCAATTCTCCAGAAGTGCAAATGGAACTGAAGGCAGAAGGAATTGCTGTGACTTATGCTAAAGCTGAATTTGTTGATGTGTTTCTTAAAATGCAAAACATGTCCATAAAGTGGTAGAAACAGTGTTCAGAACACATTGTTTGAGACTAATAGACACAAAGGCTGGCAACTGAACCATCATTTGTTTAATTAATATATAATTAAACACAGTACCTGGTGAATATTCTGCTGTAGAAGTACAATCAGGTCCTCGTATCTCATGGCACTGTGAAGTATTAGCTGGGAAGAAATACAAGAAGGAAAAAAGATGACTTAAAAAACAGCAGCTCATTTTTATAACCTGAAAGCTGAAATTAAGTAGCCAAAGCTTTCAAACTGCCTGGAAAGATCTGAACTAAGAAAAAGAAATAAAGGTCTAATGAAATTTACCTCTTACTGTTGTCATTTTTCATAGAATTCCACCTCAAAAGCTGATATATTCTGAATTTTTCAATGCTGCATTTTGATGATTTTTAAGTTTCTTGAACAGACACTTTGATTCAATTTTAAGCACTGTCTATGCAATGAAAAACAATCCCTAGGACAGAGGAATTCTGCAGCTTTAGAAATCACAGGATGGGCAAGAGGCTCAGGGGTTTGTACCTATGTGGTGAGATATTTACCACACTCAGAGAATATGAGTATTCCTATTTAACATGAAATCCATGTTAAATTCCTAATTAAGATGAAATCCCCAGGCTCAGGGGTTTGTACCTATGTGGTGAGGCATTTATCACACTCAGAGAATATGAGTATTCCTATTTAACATGAAATCCAGGACAGGTCACAGATCCAGGCCCTCACTTCAATACTCTTTGCCTGCTTTTCCATCTCCAGATTTTTTGAGACATACATTCCCTCATTTAGGAGGCCAAAAACATTTCCTGCAAGCACTAAAGCCTGGATGAAGGCAGCACTGCTTGCAAAACCATCAGAGAGCCTCAGATGGAAACAAGGCTTAACTGGAAAGTGTTGTGCCATTTGGAGCTTCTGGAGGGGGGGAAAAAAGGCAAAGAATTCTGTGTAAGACAAGAAGAAAATAGAGCCTTTTCATGCTCATGGTCAATTGGAGGGGCCCATGTTGATTTTTACTGTGTGTCATTAAAAGCAAGCAGAGTTTTTAGGTTTAGAAGGTAAATAAAAAAAAAAAAGGGATTTCAGAGAGCCCAACTACCCACAGCCACTGGGACAACTCAGAGCCAGGCAGGCTGTGGGATTTTATCTCCTGTTGGGTTTTGGATCATAACTAATCTGATTTTAAGATGTTAGGAGAGCAACAGAAATCAGATTCATTAGACTGAAATAGGGAAAGCAAGAAAGAGGATCTGGAGCATGGGAGACACACAGAGCCTTACAGTTTCCAGGATTCCATCTGCCTTGTATTTCCCTGTGGGAGTGAACTGCTGTCTTCCTGATGGCCTGAAGGGGACATTCAGACAAAACTCATGTCAAAAGGAACAAAATGGCATTCAAGAGAAATCAACATGTTATATGAGCTGAATGATTTGCATTATTATTTTTTTAATGACTTTTAAAAAAAAGATTTTTTGCAAATAAGTTTATATTGCAAACCAAACTTCTATCAGTGAAACAAACACTTTATCTGTGCTGTGCTCTGCCAGTCTAACATGAATTACAAGTTTCTCCACACAGAAAGAGGATAAATATAAGTTGAAGATGTTAATGGCAGTTCATATTGAAAAATATTTTTAGAGTAATGACATTCAAACAAGCAGAAGAACATATGTAAAATATCACAGAGGAAGAAGGTTTGAGATGTAAAATATGTGAAATATCATTTGAGATGTCTTTGAATTTGCTGCTTCTATTTCAGGTTTATGAAGGATTTCTGTGTCCCAAAGCCTCTCTGTTATTTTGCAGCTATTTTATGTCACATTCACATTTTCTGAAAAATTCCTTTGCCCAGGATTTTTCTCCCGGGAAGCTGTGAAGCCTCAGAGAAAAAGGAAAACAATTCTTATCTCATTTGCTTCTCCTGTGTTGTGCTCACATGTGGAATGTGTTTGGAGATTGTTTACCCACAGGTGATTCTTTCAGTGGATTTTTGGTCTGAGTTATTTTGACTCTTTGGCCAATCAAGGTCAAGCTGTGTCCAGACTCTGGAAAGAGTCATGAGTTTTCATTATTATCTTTTTATCTTTATCTTTTTATTCTTTTTATTACTCTCTTTTATTCTGTCTGTATCCTTTCTGAATTCTTTAGCATAGTTTAGTATAGTATTCTTTCATATAATAGAGTATATAATATAATATATAATATCATAATATATAATATATCATAATATATATAAAATATATAATATATATGATATATATAATATATGATAATATATTACATATAATATACACTATTATATATTGTATATAATTATATATTATATAATATTATATAATATATAATATATAATAATATATAACATTATATATTATATATAATTATATATTATATCTATTATATATGATATGTAATATAAAAATACATCATCATATCATATCTTTATTATAATATAATATATAATAAAATAATAAATTAGCCTTCCAAGAACATGGAGTCAGATTCATCATTCCTCCCTTTGTTTGGGGGAACACAAATACAACAGGCTGGTGCTGTGTGAGGAGCTGGAAATGATCAGCCACACCCCTCCTCTGCTGCTCTCACCCAAATATTTGCTGAGTACCAACATCAGCACCCCGAAGGATGAATCCCCAGGCAGAGGGTGAGCCAAGCTCCAGCTCTCAGCTTTGGGTATTTGCCTGACATTTCTGCATTCACAATATTATTCACTATTTAAATTGTGATATGAGGCTCCACAGACATGGAACTCCAGCAGTTTGGCTGCAGAATTAACAACAAAATCTCCTCTGGAATAACAGAACAGGAATGTCACTGGGAGCACAGCTCAGGAGCTGAGTGCACACAAGAGGCACAGTCCAAATCTGCAATTAGGGTTATTTTTATCCCACAAAAACCCCAAAATATCTGAAGATGAGTATTTTAATACATTTGACTGTTGAATGGATAAAAATCTATTTCAGCCGCTTCCAAAGGAGTTTTTATACTTTGATTTTTCAATTCCTCTACGTAGCAACCAAGCACAACCGAGATAAATAGCAAATTGAATTTGTCACCTCCATCTTCACTGCTACAGTGGCTTCTTTTCTCTCCTGTGCCAGATTTCCCTAAAGAAAAGCATTTCTCAGTGAACTGAAGGAGAAGTTGGAATACTGGGCTCCCAGTTGCTGAGAATACAATTTTTTTTAAAATTTCTTCCTCCTTGGAGAGGGGAATGTGAGAATGGTGTGAAACCATGGACACTCCAGGCAGGAGAACTGAGCTGAAGTGTGAGACAATGCAAGTGGGAATCACATTTTGTCAAACCTGCACTCTGGTGAAGTCTGAATTTCCCTGATTTTCCCTAGAGAAGTTCTGGAGGACAGCTGGGAAAAGTCTGCTACACAGGCAAGAGCTCTCAAGGCTTCATTAATTTCTGTCAAAACTCCATCATGCTAATTAGGCGCTAATTTCTAACCTGAAGATATTGACTGGAATGGAGTAACTTCAAGGAGTTCAAGATGCCTGTGTGTGAAAATTCTGATAGATATTGAGAAATCCCCCAGAGGCTTCAGTTCTAAATTAATCCTTCAAAAAGACACAACAGTACTGCAAGCACCACATCAAGACTTCAGATGTTATCTCCTCTAATTCCCTTCCACAGAACAAATCAAACAGAGCTGCATGTTGTAAAGTTCTCTGGAAATACGGAGATTGTTTGAAATTGTTCAAAGCACAGCCCTTGCAATGGGACAGGGGCTGCAAAGTTAGGAGATTAGAGAGAAAAATACCATTAAATATATTGAAATTATAATTGTTCAGCATTTGATTGTTACTACAGATACCTATATAAATACAAACAACAGGATCTGCCTGCACTTTGGAAAGAAGTGCAGGAATAAATTAACTTTAGAGTTGGATTTATATTATTATAACTAAAAGTTTTGATTTATATTGTTACAATTGCCCTTGCAACAGGACAGTGGCCGCAAAGTTACTGCACCTTAGGACATATGAGAAAAATACCACTAAATAGCTTGAAATTATAATTTTTTAGCATTTGATTGTTACTACAGATACCTATCTTAAATATAAACAGGATCTGCCTGTTATAATTTATATTATTTATTGCCCTTGCAATGGGACAGTGGCTACAAAGTTACTGCACCTTAGGACATTAGAGAAAAATACCATTAAATATATTAAAATTATAATTTTTCAGCATTTCATTGTTACTACAGATACCTATATAAATACAAACAAGAGGATCTGCCTGCACTTTGGAAAGAACTGTAGGAATAAATTACTTTAAGAGTTGGATTTATATAATTACAATTAAAAACACACTTAAGATACTTTAATCGCATATCTAATTGTCTGTTTTCACAAAAAGATTAATGAAGCTGATTTAAATACCTAATCCTGCCAGATAACATGATAATTTCAGAGAAGGGAAAAGCTAGAAAGCAAGCAAAACCTAGCTTAAAATTAAAAATAATATGTTTAAAAACATACTGAGAGTTATGATCATGAAAAGACCTTGCCCTAAACCCTGACTTTATTCTCAATAACCACAACAGGAAAGCTTGAACGAGCATTTTTGAGAGCCACAGCCCTCAGCAGCTCTTTGATTCTGATTTTTGAAATAAAACCCTTTCATAAAAGAGCTCATGGTACAAATTTTGTGCAAAGAGCCTCCAAAATCTCCCAGTATTTGCTTAGGAGTGCCCTTAACATATGTGATTAGCAGCAGGTTCCTATAAAAACTATAAAAACTATAAAAACTATAAAAACGATAAAAACATTCTTTTATTTGCTCCAATTGTAGATTGCCATCTCCATTTCAGAGCCAAAAGGAGGCCAAATTCACTTGAATTCACGGTGAATTTTTGTTGTGTTGCTGTCAGACTGAAACTGCCCATGTCCAATCAGGCACAGCTGCATTTCCAGCCAAGCACAGAGAACACAGCAATGCTGAAATAGTGCTGGAAAAATGCCTCTCTTTTGCTGGATTATAGAAATAAATGGTAAAAGAATGCATCCCCCACTCCCAATAGGCAATTCCAGTGTCATTGGTTTTCTGTTTGGAACTAGAACTATCACACAGCAAATAAAGATCAACACTTGGTTTTGTGTTGATTTTTTTTTTTTTAATTTTAAATTGGGTTTTGCTTGCTTTCTAGGTTTTCCCTCCTCCTCTGAAATGATCATGTTATCTGGAAGGATTAGGTATTTAAATGAACTTCATTAATCTTAGTTATTGTGTGAAAGCAGACAGGTAGATATGTGATTAAAATATCTAATATTTAAATATTTTAGAAATATTTTAAATAAAATATTTTAATTATTTAATTACTTTTAAAATTATTTTTATTAATTACTTAATTATTTAATTATTTAACTATTTTAATATTTTAAAATATTTAAATATCTAATATTTAAATCAACTTCATTAATCTTGGTTATTCTGTGAAAGTAGACAGGTAGACTTGTGATTAAAGTATCTTAAGTGTAGTTTTAGTTGTAATAAAATAAATCCAGCTCTTAAGTGAATCCCCACACAGGGATCAAACCCAGAAATTTGGTGGTTTTAGTACCACCATGCTCTGATAAACTGAGCCAATAATAAAAAAATCACCTTAGAATATCTCTGGGGGTCACATAAATGCTCTGGGGACACTCCTGAATTGATTCAACACAACAGGAAAATAATCTTATTATCAGACATTGTTGCCTTTCAACTTTGTTTTCTCCTCATCTTCAGCAGCTCTCAGGAGATGCTAGCAGGTATAATATGCTACATTTTATATATCTTTATTTTATATTTTATACATTTTATATATATTTATTTTATATATTTTTTATTTTATATCTATTTTATATCTTATTTATATATATTTTTTTTCCTGACCCAGGGATTGCTGGGGATAATTTTTCTCACAATTCTCAGGGAGAAGGGAGAATTTCTCTCACAGGAGGAATTTTCTCTCCTCAGCCATAAATTCTCTGTGGGCCAAGCACAAGTGCCCAGTTCCCCTGGACAAAGGAGGAGTTCCACCACTGAGAAACCTGGAATAAAACCCTTCCTGCTCCCTTCCAGAAGAGAGAACTGATAAACATCTGGGCTCTGCAAATCACTTTGGGATGTTTGGATTTTGCAGCAAACTGCTCTCACACACTGTGCTACATCATCACATGATCCTGCCCTTTTCCAAGAAAAACCCAGGCAAGTGAAAAGGCTTCATTACCATCAACTCTTTTTGCTTAAAAGTTACATAATTACCCTACAATCTCTTCTAAGATCTGATTTATTCTAGCTTTAATTACTCACTTCAATGAAAGGATTATTTCATAAAATCTATCTTTTCACTTCAATAAAAAACACAGGTCTCTTTCTCTTTGCTGCATGTATTTTGTTTACCACTTGCCAAGATGTTATTTCACATATGTGAAAAGAGAACTGGACTGAGCACATGTGAAACAAACTCTTGGCAAAGGCACTGCAAGGGCTTGCCACTGAGAAGATGAGATTCACAAGAAAAGCCTTCTACTTTTTCCAAAATCAGCAAAGGTATTAAATTAAAAAAAAAAAAAAACTCATGAAAAGAAAGGATTTTCCAGGTAACTCTGGATTTCCAAGTTATTAAGATTTTCCTCAGAAGACCTGAACATCTCAATTGTGTGTCCAGCAGAATGGCAGAGTTCCCATGCTGAGGAGAGGCAGAATTATAGAGTCCTGGTTTTATTCCAGTCTGTGTTCCTCACTTGTTTAACAAGACTGAAAACTCCTGATTAGATCATCAACAACTCTGATTAGAACTGGTTTTATTGATTAGAATTGTTGCTGTTAGAATTCTGATTAAATTGTGGGAGAGAGCACTTAAATTCTGCAGCTTCCCTTGATTTTTGTTTAGTCCACAACTCACATTATCATCTATTTTAGTCCATTAGAAATGTTTTAATTACTAATTTGAGAGCTCAAATTTGAGATGTTAAAAAGTAAATTTCTGCCCTCCTGTATGCAGGATTCCTGCAGACCAACACTGAATTGCAGGACAGGAATTTGATGCACACACAATGTTTGCATCTCTCGAGTTCTCAGCTGGGGCAGAAAATTGTTTCCAGCCAAACAGATGCTTGTAAAATTGAAAATGAAATTATTTCATTTAGCAGCTTCATCTCACCAAATGTGCACAAATTCAGCTCCCAGGAAAGTTTTCCAGGTGCAGATTTACTAGAAGGTATCTCAAGGATGGAATTTTAGGAGACACAAGTTCAGGAAAGAAATTATTACAAAGCTGCTATGTAACTTCAATGTTATAAAGAAATATTTTCTAATATTTATTAAATGGTCATGTATCTACATTAGGTTACCCATAAAATACTGCTAAAATCAGATTAAATTACACCATCAGCTATGCCACACTTGCCCATAAGAGTTCAACTCTGCAGCTTGGACAAACTTACATTTATTTCTTTCAACTTCCCAAGAGCCAAAATATAAAAATAAATGGCACAAACACCCATGAAAAACTCCCTTTTAAAATAATTTGAAGGCAAGCAATTTTCTCACAATTTTTTAAAACTTTACAGGTGAAAAAACAGAGTGAGATTGAGCTCCCTGATAAAAACCCCACAAGAGGAGAACAAAACTCTGGAAGGATTTGAGGATCCCCAACTGGTCTTTTTCTGCAAGAAATTCACATTTCTTTCTAGCCTCAAACAAAAACAAAAACAAAAACCAAAAAAAAAAAAAAAAAACCAAAAAAAAATATCAAAGATCTGAGGAGATTTATGACAAATCAAACTGCCCTTTTATCCCTGTCACAAACCACAGATTTTGGTTCAAACCCAGTTATTATGGAAAAAAAAATCCCACTTCCACAGCCCAGCACGAAACACTGGCAGATTTAGAGCCCTTCAACGTCTTATTAGCAGAAATTGGTGCCTTTCAAGTCTGTTTTCTCCTCACCCTGAGCAGCTCTCAGGAGATGCTAGCAGGTATAAACATGCTTTTATTTTAATTACAGAACTGCATGAGTGCTGTGACTGATTCCCAGCTCCAGCAAATTCTAACCAAGTGCCCATTGTGCATAACAATCATTTAATGGCCAACAAACCATCATAAAGAAAGCTTTAATGAAGAAAGCTGGAAAGCTGCCCGAATTTTATGGCAGCACACTCCAAAAGAAAGAGTTACAATCTGTATTTAAGATTAAGAGAGCCTTTTAATCCAGATGGCCAGAATTAAATAAGGCAGCGCAGGGAAATTTTCATCAAAAGCTAGAGCAACATGAAAGTCCCAAAATTCCCCCAGTAAACCACGACTAATTATTTCAAACAGAGGCTGCACGTTCGTTTTGTGTTGGGAAGAACTCAGAGGGAAATCCAATGTGAATATGTTGCTTTCTCTGTGGTAAT
Source organism: Sphenopsis melanotis (assembly GCA_035221435.1). Lineage (NCBI taxonomy): Eukaryota > Metazoa > Chordata > Aves > Passeriformes > Thraupidae > Sphenopsis > Sphenopsis melanotis. The sequence goes on along the minus strand of JAWMRF010000032.1, from coordinate 18,092,385 downwards.
TCGCTTTACCCACTAGCTTTTCCATCAAAAAAGAAAGCAGCAAAAAATCAGTGCAAGCTAAACTGCTTGGACAGCTAAATAATAAAATTAAAAAAAAATTAGAGTTAAAAGATTAATTAGATTTAATTAATGAAATTAAAATTGAAGTTCAGTGTAATTAAAATTAAAGTTAAAAGTTAAAAAATAAAATTTAAGGAGTTTGCAAAATAAATGACAAATTCTTTCAGATTTTCAGCTTTAAGATACAGCTGAGTAAAACTGAAGCTGTTGGAACTGAAATTTGAAAAGGTCTTTAGTTTCAGTATTGTGTTGTTAATTAATAAATGACACCCAAGTTTCACCCAAGTTTGCTCCTCTCTGCTTTAATTCTCCTGGAGGTGATCAGCACTGCTCAGAAGATGTTGCTTTCTCTGTGACAATTTACTTTACTAGCTTTTCTACCATAAAATAAAGCAGCAAGAAATCTGTGCAGGCAGATTTTACTATTTTATTTATTTAACTGTTGGGACAGCTAAATAATATTTTTTTCAAGGAATTCGCAAAATAAATGACAAATTATTTCAGATTTGCAGCTTTAGGATACAGCTGACTAAAGCTGACTCTCTCCAATTGTTCTTAAAAAGTACAAATGCCAATTTTTAGTAGGGCAATAAAGCAGCAAGAGGCGCTGCTTTTCAATGACTCTCTTTTTGCTGCTGGGGGTTTTGTAGAAACCCCAGCGTGGAGAGGTACACAAAGAACTTGATTGCTCAGCTCCTCTACAAGAAAAACATTTGTCTTTTGCAAAGAGTTTTTTATGTTGATGAAATAAAACCTCGGTGAAATTCATCAATTAATTAGAAATCACAGAGTCCTGCCAAGTTTGAACTTGCACAGACCCAGCTTGGTTTCACCCTCCAAAACCACCCAGGACCAGCCCATTTTGGGCACCTTGCTCTGATGTTCACATCCATTCCTTTGATCTGTTTGCTCAGGCCAAGCTGGTGCTGAGCTCATAAATCACTTTATTTCAGTCAGAAACACTGATTCAGACAGGAAAATAAGAGACTCTGTTGGGAGTGGGTAAATCCCAGGGAATAATGTTGTTATTCCACAGCATCCTGCTCCCTGCCTGCGCCCCTGAACACCAGAGCAGCTCTGGAAAATTGAGAAGTAATCTGCTTTCTGCCACACTGACTTTCTGCTCTTGCAGAGTTGGAAGGAGATCAGGGCATCTTTGATTTGTGTTTTTTTCTGTTTCATGATTTTCTGACAGCAGCAAGCTTTGAAAGGCTGCCAGGCTGCCTCAAACGAGGAAGGAGTGACAAGGTCTGATCACTGATGGCACTGCTGTCCATATTTCTATTTTGTGGTATTGATGGAACTTCAGTTCCCTCTGCTCCCAAACACACACCAAGGGCTGCTGCAAGCACAAAAGCTGCCAGTTAATCTGCTTTTTTCTGTAAAAAACAGCAACATTTCTACCTCATGGATTATAGAAGTTGAGGAAAAAGTTGCTGAGAATGTGACACACACAGAGGTTTGACAAAAAAGGAAAATAAGACCCAAACATCTGAAACCCCTGGTTCATCCTGGCTGCACAACATCTTTCATCTTCTAAATGTTATCATTTTCTCTCTGAGCTCTCTCAGGGTGAACGAAATATTATTGACATGACTCAAAATCAGAAAAAATACTGCAGCAACTGAGTGGGAGCTGAATCCCACACTGTGCTGCTCCTGCATTATCTGCAGATGGAGCAGTGAAAAGGAAATCCTGTCCAAAAGCAACAGTGATGGAACTGCTGCTCCCTGTGGGACAAGGAGCAGCCCAGGATTGTTCATCCCCCTTATCCCAGTTTTTCCAACAAGGCTCTTGTGCAATGTCAGGGTTGTGCTGCTGTGGACACAAACTGGGCACTGGAAAATCAGAACTGCCACTCACAGGGGTTTACATACAGCAAAATGCAAATCCAGTGGAGCTGTGGCTGGGGGCAACTACTCAGCAAAAACAGCCCTGAAAGGAGAAAAATCAAACAAAAGAAAATTCACACGTGACATTTGTTAATGAGAGACACGGGAGGAAAATCTAATTGAGGAAAAGAGATCAAAATTGCCAAAACAAGATGCAAAAAGAAGTTGAAAGCATCTGGCTTGAACTATTCCAGCTCTTCCTGCAGGACTCCAATAAAGCAGTGAAATATCAGAGTCAGGCCTGGGTCTGCACTTGGGAATTGGCTCCTGCTCCAAAGCTCTGCTCTCTGCTGTACAAGGGAATTCTTAGGATAACTCAGTTAAAAATTACAGCACACCATACTGAAATAAACACTGGAGAACAAATAATTATAAAATAGCCATTAAAATGGCCCCCAAATCAATGTATTGTTTATTTGTGGAATGCCTGCAATTGTTTTTTTAAGGGAGTCATAAAAATTCCTCGCTCACTAGGAGTCCATTCATGAGGGCAATGAATTTCCAGAAAATCCAATTTTTTATATAGCTCAAGAGAAATATTTTTGGATACAAACTTAAAAAAAAAAATACTGCATTTAAACTAATGGCTTTATTCCTTAAAATGAACAAAGACTTGTCTGCAACATAAACAATGAAAATAAAATTAAAAGAAAGGAAGACCACAAGTCCTGTAACCTAAACACAATACCCATTGTCTGGACTTCCCTATTTCCATGAAGAACATCTGATTTTCATTTTGGATGAGAACATTCTGCTAAAATTACTAATGCACTGGGATAAAACTTAATTTAAAATTTCCAGATGAACAGCTTCAGCTAGGATCTGATGGCTGCTCCATAAGTGAGAATTCCCATTTAAACTCTGGAACAATGATTAAAATCCAATATTGAATCCTTGCTGCAATAAGTTTTGATGATCTCAGAGAGAACAGCAGAAAATAAAAACCCACATAAAACTCAGATCCACTGGCAGCTTTTGTCAGTGCCTGGCCAGGGAAAGCTTGGCTGGTGGCCTGATATGTTTGTAATTCCAAGAACTTCCAGTATTTTTCTGTGAAGAGTTACTCAATTGCCAGGGATAAAAATTCAACTTTCAGCGTGCTGGAGTTGATGGTGAGAACAAGGATGAGAAACTTCTCTCTGATTTTTACTTCCTTGCATTTTCTGCTCAATAAAAAGCTATGGAGAGACCTGAGCTGGACAAAAAATGGGAACAGACGGGGCTCCTTCTCCTTTTTGTTTGTGTGAGGGGGGTGAAAACAAATTTGGGAACTGTTGGGTGATGTCAGCACGCTCTGACATGTTTTTATTTTTGTAATAAAAACACACCAAACCCAAGGGCCCACAGCAGATTTGCTACAAAAGCTGCAACACAAGAGGTTCAGCCCAGCTTTCCCTTGTGCTCCACTCTTTCCATGGAATTGGGGTGAAATAACAGCAAAACCTTCAGTGAAAATCCAGAAAAAATGAAAAATCCTGACAGAAAAAAGAGGGGCAGAAACAGATGGACTCAGTCTTGTCTCAATAAGGGCCCACATCTCATTCTGACAATGGAAATATAATTTTTTTTTTAAAAAAAAAGATATCTGAGGCCATCAGTATCCTGTGGAAGCCTTCAATTTCCAAGAAATTACATTAGTTTCAGGTATAGAGAAGATAGAGGAAAAACAAGATTTAAAAAAGCTTTTATATATATATATATATATAAATGTTAGGGTTTCAAGTGTAACTTTTGATATTTAATTGTCAAATGTGGAGGTAACAGGCCTTGGCAAGAGCTGTGGATTGCAATAATTCCCCAGGCACACAGGGCTGACAGGGGGCAATGGGCTGAAGGAATATTTCCCAAAAATGCCTGCTAAATTACACCTGATCCTCAACAGGCAGGAAAAACAGGTACTGACAATTTCTTGTTGCTCAACAGGGATGCAAATATCGGAAGGTGCATGTTTGTACAAGAAGAATGGAAAATCAACCAGAATATTAAACTGACTTTATGGGGAGCACAGAATAAATGCTGGGCAAGGCACTCACCTCTCACTAAAGGAACAAACAGAATAAAACACAGGACCTGAGCCTAACCTTAAATCCAGTCTTTGTGCAGAAGAAATTTAAACATTTAAATGCAAACAAACAAAAAAAGGTATAAAAAATAAGTATAAATCAGTTAACAGCACCACAGTATTACTGATGTAATTCATTTGTCCAGTAGCTGTTTAAAATGGAAGTGTTTGCAAGCATAAATTGAATAAATGCTGCATTACTCAACCAGATTATTGTGAAAGAGCAGAAAGACTGAAGAAAAATTATGGTGTTTTTTTAAAACGACAAGGCTCAGGAAAAGTGCAAGAAAGGGCCAGTAATGAGCAGCATTTTTTATAACATTCTGCTAAAAAAACAAGTCCATTATTGAAAAGTAAATTGTTTAGAAGCATTCCTATATCAGCTTACAAACGGCATTAGAACAAAAATATACAAAAAAATAGCAGGAAGCTGCAAGTGTTCATTCTGAGAGCTTACCATGGAATAACCTGAAATAAGTCTGCAAATCTGGAAGATGAACATTTTAATTTGAAATCCAGCATGCAGAGGATGCAAAGGACACACTCAAAGCCAATGCAAGCAGGTGTGAACCAAATAAATTATTGAGAACAGAGGGCACGGGAGCAGAAGTGTTGGGATGTGGGAAATCCAAAAGAAGCAAAAGATGGGATTGGAGTGAGTGAATGAGACAGGAGAATTTCATCACTGAATTCACAGCAATGATAGATCTTGGGGAACTAAAGCAAAACTGAGAAAATGTTAAAAATAACAGGAAGGGAGGAAGGATTAAACCAAACTCTGTTGGATGGGGCTGGAGCTCTCCATAGTAAACTGGAGGAGCACAATAGGAGGATGGGAGGTTTTCAATGCTTAACAGAAAACATTTGTGGCCCATGAATGAAATAGTTCCAGCTCCCAGCAACAATGACAAAATTGTCACAGCAAAAGGGAAACCAGGAAAGTACTTAAGAGCAAAAATAATAACCAGTGGTTTGCACAGCAGCAACATCTGTGACTATGGCAATATAAGCACAATAAAGAATGAGAGCTCTCTTCATTCAGCTTTAAAAATACCTTTGGGTGGGAGACAGAAAGAAAAATGAGCTGAGGGCTTGCAGGGCTGGAGAAATCTCAGCTGACCAACAGATTTTTTCTAATTGCCACTAATTTATAATCTGGGCGAGAGATTATTTCCATTCTTCCCTTCCGCCCTCCAACTCTTTGACATCCAGAACAAACAGATTTTTGCATTTGAAGGTTTTGACTTTGTGATGTCCTTCATGGCATGGAATGAGATGTCTTAAATTAAAATATTCCAGTGCCACTTGGCCAATGCAAGGCAAAACTTCAGAGCAGGCCAGCCTTCCACACAGCTGGATCTACAAACTGATTTACCTCCAAAGGGTGAGAAACACATCCCAGCACAGCTGGGCTGGGCTGGTTCCTGAGCTGTGCTCCTGCAGGACCAGGAATGATCTCTGCAGGATCAGGAATGATCTCTGCAGGACCAGGAAGGATCTCTGCAGGACCAGGAATGATCTCTGCAGATGAGGAATGATCCCTGCAGGGTCAGGAATGATGTGTGAGGACCAGGAATGATCCCTACAGGACCAGCAATGATCCCTGTGCTTCCCCAGCTGTTTCCTGGGAATAGGACTGCCCTGGTGAGCCCCACATGGGTCACACCACGTGGGGTGTGGGACTCCTGCAAATCCCCTCATTTGGTTTTTCACTGGGCTCCTCTCTCTGTAAACCCCATAACCCCAAGGTGCTCCCAGAGCTCACCCAGCTCCTGCAGTTCCTCTGGAATGTGCCACCCCAGCCAAGCACAAGGTGCACCTGGATTCCTCTGTGCTCTCTGTCTGCTGAACCTGCCCTGGGAGCTGCTCCACAGCCCCCAGAGAGATATTTCAAAAGGTAAAAAAGACAACAGGTATGAAAAATTACAGGTTTTACTCTGCAGGGAAATGATTTATTGATGCTGAGAGCTTAATTTAGTAATCAGACACTATCTGAAGAGAAAAAAAACCCACTCAGCCATGGAAGAGTTAGATGAGGAAGCTATTCCAGCTTTTGATGTAGTTTTGTCCCAAATTCAAAGTTAAAAAGAGTGGGGAAGAAGTTATCCAATTTACTGAAATCCAATCTCATCCTGCATTTCACCCAGGGCTGTCCCTCAAAGGCAAAAGGGACTCAGTCAGATTTTTACATAACCAAATTCCTGAGTCACATTACAGAGGGGAAGAGTCAAAGGGAGCTCCAGAACAATCTCTGCCATTACATATTTTCTCTTTATAGTAGTGCTTGTAAGGGATTAATGTTGTAAGACTTATTTCAAAACTGAAAAACCTTTCATCATTGATTATGGCTCATTTCTCATTCAGACTCACATTAATTCCCACAGCACTAATTCTGCATTGTGGTATCAAGAGCAAATGATGACTGCTGAGCTCATTTGAAGAAAGCAATAAATAATTTGCAATTAATCATCTGTTAAAGCAATAATCCTTTTGAAACATCTCTGCAGTACTACAGACTGCACAGAAAGGAATGGAATGCAGCTGTCTAGAAAGCATTTCTGGATCTCCCAGCACTCTCTGAGCTGGGTTAGGGAAGCAATGTCAAAATGCTGCCAGTTTTATCCAGCTGAGATTAATGAAATGATGCAGTGGCTGTGAGATGCACTGAACTCCTAGCTCACACAGAAAAGAGCCCTTGCAGCAGCCCAGCACACTGCAGAGCTGTTCCAATCTGCATTTCCCCTCTGATTACACCACCCATGACCAAGTTTTGCAGGAAAAAAAGCCAATTCCTGTGATGGTGCTCACAGGGGTCACAGGCTGAGGGAAGAGATGAGGATCTGACTCCATGTTTCAGAAGGCTGATTTATTATTTTATGATATGTATTACATTAAAACTATACTAAAAGAATAGAAGAAAGGATTTCAT
>JAWMRF010000032.1:18036055-18053296 GCA_035221435.1 Sphenopsis melanotis | reverse complement strand
AGAAAGGAAAAGGGGGAAAGAAAGGAAAAGGGGGAAAGAAAGGAAAAGGGGGAAAGAAGGAAAAAGGGGGAAAAAAAGGAAAAAGGGGGAAAAAAAGGAAAAGGGGAAAAAAAAGGAAAAGGGGAAAAAAAAGGAAAGCAAATTCAAGATTACTAATAGCAACATTTTCTTCTTTTGAAAGATTCCTAATACTTTTCTGAGGTTAAATTCAGAGACAGAAGAAAAACTTCAGACTTGATGAAGCAGTTCCCTCCAACACTGCACACTGCACTAATTTACAGACATTACTCCTGACAGAATTGTCCTTCTTGAGGTGTAATTCCTCCTCCTCACTACAGATTCTATTAAACTGGTCTGATTTCTCAGGGAACAGCAATGGCTCACCCTTCTGGATGCTGCAGCACAGAAACCATGAGCTCCACTGCCAGGGCTCCAGCCACCATGGCCAGTCCGGGCCTGCTGACCGTGCACTGCTGGTCCAGAGTCCGATCCCTGGTGGACTACAAACACAGACAGCCCTGAAGGGAAGGCAAAAGAACTCCAAAGGAACCAGCTGCCCTGTCCAAAACACCTCTAGTGCTGTCAAATTCACATCTGTGACCTTCCAAATAAAAATCTGCTATTTCTTTACCTCACAGCGCAGATCCCTTTAGGAAACGCCATTAAAAATTCAAATAAAAACTCGAGTTGCGACAAAAGAGAGATATAATCACCAATTGCATAAAGTTCTACTCACATCCCCTGGTGCCACACCACCATTGCAGAAGTAGCAGATCCCTTTAGGAAACGCCATTAAAATCAAATAAAAATTCAAGTTGCAACAAAAGAGAGATATAGAATATATAATATATGATACAGAGAGATATATTATATATTATATATTATGTATTATATATTATATGTTATATATTATATATTATCACTGTTTGCATAAAGTTCTACTCACATTCCCTGGTGCCACAACACCATTGCAGAAATAGCAGATCCCTTTAGGAAACACCATTAAAACCAAATAAAAATTCAAGTTGCAACAAAAGAGAGCTATAATCACTGTTTGCATAAGGTTCTACTCACATCCCCTGGTGCCACAACATCATTGCAGAAGTAGCAGCCCAGTTTGTAGCCAGGGATATTTGAGAACAGTGAGGATCCCAGCAGATCAGAAGAAGCAGAGGTGTTGCTGAAACGTGAATCACCAGATTCTTGCTGTTTTGGTTTCTTCAGGCCGTGTCTCATAACAACAAAAGTGTCAAATCCCAAGGCAGCATTGATGACCAACTGTCAACAATAAAGAGAGAACAACAGATTTTAAGTGAGCCAAAAAGGGAGGGGAAGAAAAAAGCAGCCTCGAGGTTTTTATTCGCTATAAATGCCAAAAAACCCACAGGCTGGAGATGGATGAGCAACCCATTAACTGCATATTTACCACCTTAGCCATAAACAACAGGGCTTCTGAAAGGTGCAGAATTCCAGCTGTCAAGCTCTTAGAAAAAAACCAAAACCAAATTAAAAGTCTGTTTCAGAAAGTCACAAGGCCTTGTCCTTTCCTGTGCCTTTCAGGGCAATCTGATCCCAGTGAATGACTCCCTCTAGTTGTTACACAAACTTGTGACAAAAAAAAAAAAGCAACAGCAGCTTCAAGCAATGAAATACCATCTGTTAACCAAAGCAATTTCTGCTCAGTAAGGAAAGCAATTAATGATTACTTATGGGCTTCATCTGCATCTGCTTAGTCACATGGGGAGCAGGAGCAGCTGCGCTGCACAATTTCTGCGTCCTCATTTCCCCTCTCTCTCCACTTTGTGGCAAGTGCACAGAGGAATCTGGAGCACAAATATCAACACAATAATGACTGCAGCCAGTCAAGTACAAAGGAAGATGCACTGCTTCATCTGCACCTCCTGTTGGTAGAAATTCTGCTGCAGCACTTCCTCGTTTTCCGTTCTTCCAGCCAGGAATTGTTTAAAAGAAGAACTCTGAGGGAAGCTCTCTCAAGAATTACTCATCTTAATTAGCAAGCTTTGAGTCTCATCATCATTCTCAGTATTTCCAATTATTTCTGCATATTGTTTCAGCCTTGGAGTAGTTTGTTTTTCCTCAGTCCTGAAGTGGAACCCTGCTGTTGAATCTGTGCAATTAAAAGATTGCGTCTTCTCACTGCATCTACCTGTAAAACCTGAATAAGGTGTTCCATTTCCAAAATATGAGTAAGGGCTGCTATTAGCAGAAATTACTGATATTGTTAAACAATTCCCACTGCAATCAACTGTTTCTTCTCAGTTTACAGGCAGGTAACTATTTCATTCTAATTGATTGAGCCTTAATTAAAAAAAAAACAACATCTGGTTTTGATAAAGAGACAATGGAAAAGTACAAGAGACAAATGAAAAAGTATCTTTTGGCATGGATTGGCAAAAAGAAAAAAGAAGCAAATTTTACCAAGTTCCAGGGCTCAGCAGGAGCAGAGATTTAATACCTGACATGAGGATTTAGCATTTGAGGGGTTGGTTTGTCTGAGGTGCTTGTTTAGGGCGAGGACTGCAGGAATGGTAAAGATCCCCAAGGCTCTTGAATGGTGGAGTGGGGAAAAGAACTTACTGCTCCCCATGGACCTGTGGTGTGCATTTCACACAAATCATCTCTCAACAGCTTCTTTATTTTCTTTTTGAGACCTTTGGGACCAAGCAGTGCAGTACTTGAGCTCTGCAGGTGCCACACAAAATCACATTTGGAGCAGAGCTCTCACTGAGTGTTTACCAACATAAAATATTGAGCATTTGTTTGGACACCTGGAGATTTCCCTGCTGTGTTTTTTCAGTGACAGAGAATTCCATCTCCTCAGATCTAAGAGATATTACAAATCAACCAACTGTGATACAGACACACTGCACCACGGAGTAACAGAGAAATGTCACAAAAAGTTTCGAAATTTATCCTCAAAATTATACAAGTGCAGCAAGAAAAATGTAGAGGGGCACTTCTGGCTAAGAAAACATGGGAGGGAAGTTTTGGAGATCATAAAATCATTCTATCCTGATTGAACCAGACAGGATTCATATAAAATATGCACATAAAACTCCACATATTGTTAGAAATTCCCAACCATACCACATGGAAGAGCAGACTGGCAGTGGCACTTCCCAGCTTCAAATTTTGAAATTTTGCAACTGAATTTTTGAAAAACTGTTAACACTAGTTGAAAGTAGAGTTTGGGTTGAGTTAAAGAAAAAAGTTCTGTATGGTACCAAAACAACACAAAGATTTTGTGGTAATAATAATAATAAAAATAATAATTAAAATCAGCCAACTGCCATAATAATTGGGAGTTGGCTGATTTGAATTGTTTTCAAACTCTCACGAGATTTAAAAAGTGAACTTCATGATGCTCATATTGGCAGCTCTGATGGAGAACAGAAAGGTCAGAAATTGCTTTATTCACATGATTTCTGCTCCAAATTCCTGCTCCCAACAAATTCCTGCTCAGTAGGTAGCAGGAACTTTGTGTTCACGAGTAGCACAAACACAATGCCAGGAACACCCTGCCTGGGCTGTGTGATGGGTTAATATTATTGATATTTATTTTTAAACAAACATGGACAGTCAGTCTTCTGGGGAATGGAATCAGATTTTTGTTAAGGAGACAACAAGCTTTGCAAACTTGCTCTTTTTGTCATTTCTGTGCTGTTTTTAAACAACTAAAACAGAAAGCAAGACCACAGGTGTAAGCTGCAGAAAGGCCAGGAGTTTAAAGGAGGAGCTGATGAATTATCAAGTTACACACACTTACACCTGAGGTTGTGATTCAGTGAAGCCCTCACTAAAGGGACACTGATCTCTCTACTGGCAAAGGGAAGCTCATTTGAGCTATAAAGAAAGAAATCCATTGCTCAGGGCCAGAAATTTCAAATAAAGGAATTAAAATAAGATAAGAAATAAATAAGAATAAAATAATAAAACAATAAAATAAAAGAAAGGATTTAAAATAAAGGGAGAATGAAAGGGAGCGAAATGAGTGGCTTGGTGGCACACCTTCCTCTTGCTGGCTGCAATGAGAGCAGGCAGCCAGCGGCTCTCCCTGGTGTCCATCAGCAGGAACACCACGTCGTGGCCCTCGATGAGCTCCTCCAGCTGCGCCACGTCCTTCTGAGCCTGGGCCATGGTCACCTCTGAGAAGTTCACTGGGTGGCCTGGCATGGGGATGCTCATGTTGTAACCCTCAGAGCTCTAGAGAGAGGCAGAGAGAAAATCAGCAGTTCAGAAGGTGACTTTGTGATTTAACAGGTGTAAAATTCAGCACAGATCAGAGGACAAGTTCAATCCCCCTTGTCAGAATGGTAGCTCTGCTCCCTGCACCTCTCTGTGGGGCAGGGCTGGGCACTGAGGCACAGTGCTGGGGTTTCTCACTCTGGATTTATGCAGAACACACTCAAAGTCTTAGCAGGCTTAGTAAATCACTACAACAACAGAGTGGAACTGCTCCTGATCCCAGGGGTTACAAACAGCGCCCCAAAGCCAAGCAGCCACATTCACACATGATTATGATCTGTGATTGAAAATTGTGTCCTGATTCTCTTTCCAGCCCCTTCCCACACGATTTTAACAGGCTGCAGTTTGTATTTCTGCTGCTAAATCCTGCCTCAGCCACAGCCACGTGCAGCATCACACACACTGCTCCTTATTTTCAGTTCCTCAGGAGGAGAACAGCCTTGGATGATTTTCCTGTAATTCCCCAGCCATGGTGGAATCTGAGACAGCAAAAAGCACTTCTGAGACTTGTCACTGCAGAGCTGGAGGCTTGCACTGAGCAGAGGCTCCTGTGACAGAAACATCTCCCTCTTCCAGCCCCTTACTTGGGCAGGACACACTGAGAGCAAATATTGAGCCAAAGAAGCATCTATACAGTGCATGGACAATGCAAACAATTCATTCACTCCCCTGGACATGTGTCAGCACAAGCTGCCAGCCTCTGCTGGAAGGGAAGGGAAGGATGGAGCCCTCATTTATGTCACAGAAGAACAAGCCTTGCCAAAGCCTCCCTGCTTGGCACTGCAGGAAAAATTAAAAACCAAAATGTAAAACAAAAACTGGATGAACCAAGCATAAAATTCCATGGGAAGAGAGGAGAGGAAGGTTGGTGGAATGTGCCCTTGCACAGACCAATTAATGACCAGCACAACTAAAAAATCCAGGTGAGTTAAATGACTAGAAGGGTGAACATACAGAAATAACATACAGAAATAATATACAGAAATAATATACAGAAATCTCCCTGAGGATGAAAAGAACCAGGTCCATTTAGAAGCTTGGAGAAATGACTGTAGGTAATAGCTGCATTAACCATACCAAAGGATCCACCTTTTTCTCCCCTCTGTACCATCACCACAGACATCAGGAAATTACTGGGGCAGGCATTAATTCCAGTGCCATTATCTCCTCCAAAAGGCTGTGGAACACAGAACTTAACCCATGCTGTGTCTGAGAAAAGTGTTCATGGATAACCCATCAAGTCTGTGCTGCTCAAGTGCTGATTGATTAGATCAGCTCAACTCACACTGCTGGTGACTCAGGAGGGCAATTATTTGTTTAATAAATTAAAATAAATAATTAACTGGAATTAACTGCACCACAAAATGGTCAATGTGGTTTGTAAATACTAAAATCCTACCAGAATTCCAAAAAAAGCTCAATCCAGGCATTGCAGTTATAGGAATATAGACAAGCCTGGCAGCTCCAACAATTTTATTTGAATAACTGTCCCTCAAAACAAAGACAGCAGTCACCAGCCAAAGTGGCTGAGGTGCACTTTGCAGCCCAACAATGACAAAAAACCCTCAAAGGGCACATTGGCATTATTTTAAAGAGGAGTAAATGTCCATACATATCCCCAAAGAAAGATCTTGCTCATTCCACGGAATCCCAAAATCTCAGGAATCTAAGAAAAGTTTTAAAATGCCTCCAAATCATTTTGTTTCAATCTCATAAAATACTAGAATGACATTTTAAAAAGGGGACTGTATGTTCTTCCCTTTGCTGGCTGTTAAAAACTTAGCAATAGCTTCTTATATAGAAAATAATTTTAGAGAAGATTGCAAATTTGGGGTCTGAAACATAATAGGAAATTTCAAAAATACATTTATTACTTCCCTCAGAACCTGCTCCCAGAGCAGACAATTAATAAATCTGACCTGGCATTACTAAAAGCTCCTTAGAACATCCTAGACAGGAAAAAATTTCACTTCACTATCAACAAGCTACAAAATGACTTAATGATCCTTAATTATATTTCATTACTACAAATATTTACTGTCTCCCTCTTCTTCTAAAGTTCTTCTGAGCCTTCTGATGTTTACATTTTTGGAATGGAGTTTCTCACGCACTTTCCATGTAAATAATGATTGGTTTACACTCCTTTCTGGAGGAGGAGAGAATTGATGGACTGTTGGTTGGAGAGGTGGCACTTTCATCCTCCAATCGATGGTCACTGTTGGAATTCTATAAATATTGAGGTCCAGAAATAAAGTAGCTTTTTTTGCCTCGGACATCTCAGTGTGTGTCGTTGATTTCGTGTCATATTGTGACAATTTACCTCAATAAAGTTACCAGGAGCAGAAATTTGAAGTAAAATATTTTAGTAACCAACTGAAATACTTCAGTAACCAACTGAAATACTTCAGTAACCAACTAAAATACTTCAGTAACCAACTAAAATATTTCAGAACACCTGCAAAGTGTTTTTAACGTTTAACTATTAAAACTTGGAATAGCAATTTAAAGTCACTTTTTTTTGTTTGTTTGTTTTCCTTTCCCCCAGTGATAGCAACATGGAAATAATGATTTTACCACTCCTGGGAAGATTTTCTGCAGCCTTTCTGCTGCTGCCAGAGCCTTGGGCTTGCCCCCACTCAGGCAATCCTCGAACTCGTAGAGCGGCTGCCGCACGGGGTTGGAGTAGGAGATCTTTGCATTGTCCACAAAAGTGATTTTCCTCACCCCCCAGCCCTAAAGGAGAACAAAAGTTAATAAAGATAATTACAACAGCCTTGGGAAATGTTTTTGTGTAATGCCACACACTCAACGTTGAGTTTTGTTCACTTTTTTAAGCTACAAAAGTTTTTGTAATTATTCGAGGTGACTGAAATAAGGGAAGAGGAAATTTGGTTGCTAAATATATATATATATTATAAATATATAAATACATATATAAATTTTATATAAATATATATATATAAATAATTTGGTTGTTATATGCTAAATGTAGTATTTAACAGAAATCCCTCAAACCCTGCTGAATTCAGCGGAATGGGGTGAACATCCCTGAAAGGAATTACCAGCACAGTTATTTCAAGTGCTTCACTGTGAATTTGCTCTTTGTAGCTTGTTAATTTGTTCCAGAATTTCTTTTTTTAATATAAATTCAAAATATTCTGCCAAAGTTCCCTTACTATCTCATGTCAGCACTTATTGAGAGGTTCCCTTACTATTATGTCAGCAGCAATTGAGTTATTTATTTACATTAGGTACAGATCTCACCTCTTCCCTGCAATTTATAATGTAACTAATATTCATTCTGTATATTCTGATGCAGAGAATGCAATTTGTCTCTGATGTGCCATGGCAGCTGGACCAAAAAATAAATTAATTTAGATTTTATGAGAAACAGGAGATTATTTGTGAAATGAAGGATTTACCATCAAGGTTCTTGCAACACTGCAGCCCAGGGTGCCAGCTCCCAGCAGCAGACACTTGGCAGCCACAATCTTCTCCAAATCCAGAGTAGGCACCAACCTCCAGCACATCAACTTCAAATTCAGATCCACGGATGATTCTGCCAACCTGTGCCATGGAATAAATAACAACTTCTGAACCCTCCTGTGCTTCTCCAACAAAGGAATTACTGATATTTCAGCTGAATTAGTTAATTTTTAACAATTTTTTTAAAGGAGAGAAAGAATTCAGCATTATAATACATAGGTAATATGGAAAACAAACACACAAGGGCTTCTGAAAAAGTAACGATCCAAAAACAAAATTTTAGTAATAAAATTAATGCAAGGATGAAAATAAAAATGGTGTCTCAGCCAAGACTCTTGTTAAGCCGAGTGCTAAGACAGATAATTTGTCCATAAATTTTTGTTTCTTTTTTAAACTACCTGGTTTCCTGTATCCAGTTACACCTGCCCTTAACTTGAACTACTCCACTTGTGCCCTAAAGCATGTGGGCACTTCTTTGTGGAAGTTTGAGAAAGAGAATGAAGTAGGAAATCTGTGTTCAAGCAAGGGGCAGGTTTTTATATCCATCAGAGCAGAGGGTGTTAAAGCTCTCACCAAGCCACACCACCACAGCTCTCAGATTCCTGCAAGTTTCATTCCCTCACACATCATAAATAAAATCTTTTCAGCATCCAGAAAATTCTCTGCCCAACAAGGATTTAAATGGCAATTGTCAAGGCTGGCATTTAACCAACACCTCTTTGGGAAGCACTTAGATAATTTACACATGTAAAGAAGGTCAAGAAACCTAAAGAATTCAGAACCCTGAGATGAACTTTGTTGAATATCAGTGAAGACTCTGAGAATTTCCACAAATGCTTGACAAAAATGGCTTTGCTTGATGGGCTGACCCTGAACCATCAGACCAAGAAGTTTTTCCAAGGCAAGGACACAGGTGCAGACACTCTGTAACCCCATTCTTTTCAATCCATTGCCCAAACATCATGCACAGAATGATAAAAATTATTAAAATAACATTTCCTGAGCTCCTTCCTGTCCCACTCTGACAAACTTCAAAAGATGAACTTTCCCCCATGCTCATTTTCATGAACACCCTGCAGGTGATGGAATTCAATGAAATCCACAGGCCTGTAATGCTCTGACCTACACTTCACTCAGTTTTAAATAAATGCACTCAGAATTCTCAGCTAGAGTCCAAAATTGCCAAAATTTCTGCTGCAGGCAGTGCACTGCATACCCAGTTTTTGGGTATGAAGACAAATTTTAAATATGTGCTCTGTGAAGGTCTTCACCTCCAAAAGGAAAGTCCACACAATATCCAGTGGGTGTTTTACTGCATATTCTTCCCTAGTTCACATTTCAACTTGCTATGGATTAAACCCAAGTAAAAAAAATTATGGGAATTTAAAAGATAAAAACCAAACCTTTTTGGATCCATGCATTCACTGAGATTCACCATCCTTGGCCCCATGCTTCCCTTTTGGTTTTTCTCCCATCCAACAGCTTTTGGACAATCTGTTTGAAATATTTAGAACACACAAAAAAAAATGAAAAACCCAAACAAAACAAACAAACAATAAACAAAAAAAAAACCAAAAAAAAAACCAAAACAAAACACCAAGGAAAAGAATGGAAAGAAAGAATAAAAACCTTGATATTCTAGGACAGAAAAAAATAAATTTTTTTGGACTTAACCCTGTTGGAAAAAAACTTATTTTAAACCTGCCAGTAAATAACCTGTAGTTTAATTTGCTCTCAGGTGTCCCCTGTGTTGCTTTTGCCTGTTCAGCTTCAAACCCAGCACAGAGCTGGCATCATTCCCCATCAGATCTTTAATGTCAAGCTCAGTAAATTCATAATTCAGTCAATTTTACTAATTTCAGTCATCATTTCATGGTCCCTAGACCCCATTTGAAAATTCAGTGGAGAATTGTGTATCTTAATTATATAGAATGAAATAATTTGCAACAATGACATCTGAAGCATTCAGAACTTTTTGCCTGAAGTAGAGAAATTTTGTGATGCTGTCCTGTACCTAGAAATTAAATCTGAGATTATTTTTTAACATTTCAAGTCTACTGCTTTAAAATACACCTGGATGTGTCACTATGGGATTAAAGGAACAGTTCCACTCTGGGGCAGGTTTTTATCATTTTAGAAATTCTCCAGAAATTTTGCATCCCATAAATTCACTATCACTTTTTTCCTACCTGAGGGACTGTATATAAATTCAACAAGAAAAAATGAGACAAACTGGTGTTTTATTGTATTTTCTATGTCACCAGCAGGACTTTTCTTATTTTTCAATTAGAAACACAATTACAGGAGGAAAAAATTTAAGGGAGAATATTCTCTCTTCTTTCTTTGTTAAAAAACGAAACACTTCCTTTAGAGACATTTAACAGAAATCCAAACAATTTAAAATCCATTTGAAACAACAAAAGTAACAATTTTTTAGCAGTAATTTATTTTGCCATGTCAGCAGTGATTAAGAAGAAAAAAAAAAAGGGGAAAAATAGTTTTTAATGGCTTACCTGGGCCCAGGGGTGCCTGTGGCAGTTTGATTTCAAAGATGATGCTGTGGGTGATGTCTCTCACCCCTTGCATGGTCCTGTCTCTGAAGCAGAGCACTTCAAGCCTCTGCAGAGCACTGCCCCTGCCAGCCAAATAAAAGAGAAATAGAGACAGACATGCAACTTCTTTAATAGAAAAGGGATCTTTTTAAGCATCATTTCACACAGGTTTAGTCCTTTGCAGGTTCTGAATGAGGCTTTTTGTCGTGGAACTGGACAGTGTTGTCTTTATCAGGTATAGAAGAAAAATAATTCCTGAAGTGTCAGAAAATGACTGGTTTGGTGTGACACAGCTCCAGAGCAGTGCCACTGCCAGCCTGTCCTTGCATTTATCCAGCACTGGACAAACTGCAGATTCAGAGGAATAAAAAGAAGAATAGCACCAGAGCACACTTCAGGTGACATGCTGGGACTTTGCTGCAGCACCAAGATCCTCTGAGTTCTCAATAGATATAATTTTTCCTCCTTATGATTCAAACCCCCCCAAAAAAATGAGAATTTTAGTGCCTAAACCCTTCTCAACCCCAAGGTTGTGTAAATGTAACACTCAAAACTATGGAAGTGCAAGTTAATTACAGTTTTGTTACAGCAACCCAAATTCATTTGCTAATTTAAATCCTTTTTTTCAAAACCCAGAGTGTAACTATGTCTTCTCTTCCCATCTTCTCTACAACAAGAAAAATTCAAGTACAAGGAGAAAACCTTCTAATATCTGTTTTTTAAAATGTAAGTCTGCTATTACTTGACACTAATTAATTATTTAAATCCACAGAGTATTTTAAATAAGATTTTACACAGCTGGAGGGTACTGGCAGGGTGTGAAGGTGGCATTTCCAGGTAAATGCATCCATATTAGGATTAATAGAAATTTGTGATTGACAGAAGTAAAAAACAGAATAATGCACAAAATCAGAATCACTCTAAGTGAATATCAAGGGAAAAAACAAAATCTCAGGTGGGTGATATGAGTGAAACACCACGGAGAAAATGATCTCATTTAATATCAACTAATAAATAATCCTTGTGGGAAAGAATAAAACAGGTACCATTTGTGGGCTGCCAGGATCAGGAAGTTTCTCAGTGGCCATCCTGGATACTGGGATAAATTACAAGGATCATAAACTCCAACTGTCACCTGCAAATCAAATTGTTCAATTGAGAACTCCTCCATCCACAGTCATGCAAAGCTTATTTGGCATTTTTAAATAAAACTTCTGGACAGGGCAGGCCTACAGACACATTTTGCATATTTATAAACATTTAATCCATGGTCACACCAGGTTTTCCTCAAGTTTTTGCCACAGCTTTGAGATTTATTCAGTTTGACTCTTCAGGGACACTGGATGTTCACTGCAGTAAGTGCATTTTTATTACTTTAAAAACACAATTAGGAGGGAAGCCCAGCAACTGAAGCCTTGCTCCCAACCCAAAATTCTGCACTGATTTTGGGATGACCAAAAAGTGAAAGGGCACAGGGCAGCAAGAGAACAAATCAAAGGGAAAACAGCACAAAAATCACTTTATAGCCACCCTCAGGACAAAACCACTGTGCCCAGCTCAGCATTAAAGCCGCAAACCATTCACAGATTAAACATTTAATTATATAAAATTACATAAAATTCTCATTACCTTTTCTCCTTGATCTTGAAAGAAGCCATCCCACTTTTTCAGCAGGGATATCATGACAGAATTATCATGAAACTTGATTAAAAAATAGGGCAGGGCTGTCACCCCCTCCTCCTGGCAGAGGTCATCATAGGCTTTCTGCAGGGCTTGGATCTGAAAGTACAAATACAACTGAACCAACAGTTTTAACAATTCTGCACTGTAATATGAAAGAAACTAAAATTTGTTTAATTTTTTTCCTAAGAAAATTTAAAAAACCAACTTCATTCTCTTGTCTAAACATGCACTTTATTAATTATTTTGTAATTTTAATGAGCTGGCTCACTCAGGGGATGCCCCTTTATAAAGGTTTTTTTAAATGAGTTTCAAAACCAAAGCTGTATCCATAACTACATATTAATTTTCAATTTTATATATAGCTTAACATATATATCTCAAAAATAAATATAAAATATATAGCTTAGCATAATCACCTCTTCAAGAACTGTTTGCCAGATCTGCACCTAAACTGAGATAATTTAAGCAATCATGGAGCAAAAGGTAAACAAAAAACCAACATGGAAATAAAAATAAATGAAGTTTTAAAAAGAAATCAGAGCCTCCAATTAACTCAGGATGTGGTGACAAAAATATTGAGTTTTAAAGCTCGCAGGAGTTCTCAGTATTGCAGAATTCACAATCTTTAGGATTTTGAATACCTGATTTAGTGAGAACTTGTCCCCAAGACAGACAGGCTTCTGAGTGATCTCAATTCCATCAGGGAAGCAGAGAGCAGGGTAGCAAAACCAGTAATAGAAATGATACTTCTTTAAATCCTAGAGAAAAAAAAGAAGTAAAATTAGGTAATAAAGCAACCTATCAAAATAAATTATATAATACTAATTAAAATTAATGGTTTATGATTTTAACCATGGGAACCACAGGGGTCTTTACCTGACAATGATTTTAGAAAATCATAAAAATACTAAAAGACTTCCATTCTCTGTATATGTTTTTATTTAAGAATTAAACAGACTGTGTGTACAATCCTTCAGGCTTTGTTAGCTGGAACAATTAGTAAAGTTTTCAATGAATTCAACATGAAACAGCTGCTCTACTTCTACTGATATCTGTAAGGCCATCAGGTAATCTTATACATTTGTAGAAAATAATATAAAAATAAATTAATGCAGCATTATTATGAATAGAAAATATATGAATATTCCAAAAAATAAACTACTTCACTATTTCCACTACAAGTAGGAGACACAAATTATCTGTACTCACTGCAAATGTCAGCAGCAGGAACCTGTTGAGGAGCATTGGGTTCTCCAGGGCAGCTCCAGATTTGATTGATTCCCAGATCTGCCATGGATTGTGGGGACAAGGAGGAAGAAAAAGGGCAGAGAAACACCAAGAGAATGTGAGAACAACTGCAAAAATCTGTAATTCTTCTAGCTACCTTTAAAGTTTGGAGATAAACATTCACTGACTTTTTTTTAAACTGAATTTATTCATACAATTATCTGTGTTAAAAGGATTTTAAAGGTCAGACAACAGGGAATTACAAGGCCACAGGAATGCAAAAAATTCCTAGTTTGGAGTGAAGATATGCATGAAAACTTTGTTACTCAAGGTAATTAATTAAAGGAATCAAGGACAGGTCAAAGTAAAGCATCTTAAATTTGACTTTCACCTCTCCCCAGGCCATGACACTGAATTAACTGCTGGCAGTGCAGGCAGACCAGCCCCTCTCACCCATCTTTTTCTTGCTTTATCTCAGGCTTCTTGCTCCTGTGGAGCTTCCCCATCTCTCTGTCACACAGATAAATTGCAGTAATCTGAGGTTTAAACCAGTCACTGCTGTTTTTTGGGTATGAACACAAATTTCAAATATGTGCTCTACAGAATTTAAGTCCCTGGCAGCTCAAGAGCATTGCAGAGTTTAAAATGTGCGGAGTTCTTCATGCAGAATTAGTTATCATTAATTAAATTAGGTTCTGCTTTTTTGTAGAGAACAGTAAAAAGCAAACACCAAGCTCTTCCTTCCAGAATAAGCTAAATCCTGAGGCTACTCAGGACTGCAGTATCTCCAAATTTGGGGCAGAGTGTGAAGCACTTCAAGGGGTAGAAGGGATTTGGAAACACTCCGTAAGTTGATTTTAAATCTCACCTCATTTGCTTCCTTGTCCAGAAGTGCTTTCTTATCACAGGATTTGAAAGTCTCAAAAGTGTTGGTGTTATACAACGTTCCAAAAGCAGGACAGCAACGTGCTGGTATTGAAGCATTCCTGGGAAAAAGAAGGAAAACTCTGTGAATTAACACAGTCAGCAGCAGCAGTATCTATCTTATGGTGTTAACTTCAATTATCAGATGAGACACAGCAACAAAATTAACATTAATTAAATTAATAAATTCATTTAATTTATCATTTATATATATTAATAGAAATATTATATATATAATTTTTATATATTAATAGAAATATTATATAAAACATGTAATATATAATACTATAGACAATATTATTTTATATATATAATATATACTATATATTATACATTATATATTATAACATATATTATATATTTATAGAACATATATTCATATATAATATTTCATAGTTTATATGAATATTATATATAATAATATGTAATTTATATATTAATATAAATGTTATATATGAATATATAATTTCTATATATTAATATAAGTATTATATATAAATATATAATATATTATAGTATATATTATATTATTTTATATGTATAACATATAATATATATAATATACATTATATATAATTGTATTATTATATATTTTATATAATATATTATATTATATAGAAATATTATATATTATGCATAATTATATATAATATATTATATAATTATATATAATATAATATATAGATATCATATTTAATAATATATAATTTTAAAATATTAATTAATTTATCTTTATGACCAGGGATTGATGGAATAACCAGTGCAAACACACATTTCCATCATGGCTTCAAAAACCCATCTGGCATTTGTGTTCTCCCCAAGCAGAGTGACACTAAATCAGGGATTGAAGGTTTAAAATGCTGTTCAAACAGAAGCTACCTGTGACAAATGGGATTTGCACTGGGAAAAAGTAATTTAGGCTGAACTTAGATGCCAGTTTTGTACTCACATAAAGAGTGAGTTAAAATTTGATGTTTAAAACACATCCCAAAGGAAACCCAAACCACACAAAAGATTGAGCAGCTTCTATAGTTTGTAACATCATCAGCTGGAGAAGCTGCTCTTTGCAATCAGTATTTTATTTTTGAGATAAATTAGGTAAAACCCTATAATATTCCCTTAATTTAAAAATCTGATTTATTTCACTGCCTCCTTTAACACTGCTCTCAAAACCTGGTATTTTCCCAGTCATAACAGATAAACACTTTGGAAGAGATTACAGTGTAACAACCAGAGACAGTAAAAATCATTTGAAATCCTAATTAAACTATAAGGGAAGGAGTCAAATGACTAAAAACACCTCCCTAATGCAAAAAGCTGAGGAAATGGGGGAAAAATGGTATTTTATATAAACATACATGCAGAAAGTGAGTGAATCTGAAAATTCAGAATATTTTAAATCCAGCCAGAAGGAGTTAATTTTTTGTGACCCAAAGCAGTCCCTCCACTGTTATAAAGTTCATTATTTATTTATTCAGAAAAATTGCCTTTTCTGACCTTAAAATGTATTAATACATGACAAAGATCATTGAAAATTGGTCTAAAAAGGATGGTGATTGTAACAACAAAAATATTTGGTAAAAAGGTTATTTATTTATTTTCACGTAGAGTTATTGATTCTCATGTATAGTTGTTGGTTCTCATGCAGAGTTATTTATTCTCACGTAGAATTATTTATTCTCATGTAGAGTTATTTATTCTTATGTGGAGTTATTTGCTCTCATGTAGAGTTGTTGATTCTCATGTAGAGTTATTGATTCTCATGCAGAATTATTTATTCTCACGTAGAATTATTTATTCTCATGTAAAGTTATTGATTCTCATGCAGAATTATTTATTCTCACGTAGAATTATTTATTCTCATGTAAAGTTATTTATTCTCACATAGAGTTATTTATTCTCACTTAAAATTATTTATTCTCATGTAGAATTATTTATTCTCATGTAGAGTTATCTATTCTCACATAGAGTTTCTCTAACTAATATATCAATTTTATGTCAGGAAAGTGTCTTCACACACAAATGAAGGCAAACCCCAGCCTGTACTTACATATCAAAGGCACTAAACTCCAGTGTCAAGCGAGCTGGCAAACCCAAAGGATCACCTGGACAAAAAAGCAGCAACAAAGCTCCTTTTAAACCAAAACATTGGGGTTATTTCCCTTTTTTATTGATATAAATTACAGTGAAACATACAAAACTCCCAGCCACTATTTCTAGTGTTTCAGAAATATCTGAAATGTGCCAGAGGAGCAGAATAGGCTGAGAGGAGAGGCCGGAATTGGCATAGCCCGGTGGAATTGGCAGAGCCCGGTGGAATTGGCAGACCCGGGTGGAATGGGCAGAGCCCGGTGGTCGGTGGGTGCTCACCGTTGTAGTAGTAGCCCTTGATGAGCTTGGGGGTCTCGTCCAGCCGGTACTGGTTGAGTTTCCTCTGGGTCAGCTCGTGCCAGAAGCCCGCGTCCAGCGCGCTGCTGAACGGAGCGAACTGCAGCGGCACCGAACCGGCCCGGCCCGGCCCGGCACGGCACGGGGCTGCTGCGGCCATGGCCCGGCGGGAGCGCGGCCCTGCGAACAGAGACACAGCCGGGCTGGGCACCGGGACACCGGCACCGGGACAGGGACATGGACACGGGAACGGGACCGCACACGGACACAGCGGGCATGGCCCGGCACGGCACGGCACGGGGCAGAGGCCATGGCCCGGCGGGAACGCGGCCCTACGGACAGAGACACAGCCGGGCTGGGCACCGGGACACCGGCATCGGGACATGGGAACGGGAATGGGACCAGACACGGACACAGCGGGCACGGCACGGCCCGGCACGGCACAGGGCTGCTGCGGCCATGGCCCGGCGGGAACGCGGCCCTGTGAACAGAGACACAGCCGGGCCGGGCACCGGGACACCGGCACCGGGACCGGACACGGCACAGCCACACGGGAACGGGATCGAACACGGACACGGACACGGCACAGCCACACGGGAATGGGACCGGGACCGGCACGGACACACGGTACCGGGACCAGCACCGGCCCCACACCGCGACACGGACGAACAGAGGTCCAACACGGCACCGGCACCGGACACGGACACGGCACAGC
>JAWMRF010000032.1:17974220-17991708 GCA_035221435.1 Sphenopsis melanotis | reverse complement strand
TGTGTGTCAGGGTGTTGGCAGCAGTCCCATTAAAGGGTGGCTGCAGTCCTCCTGCAGAGACAGGTGTGGTTCTGCTGCAGCAGTGATCCTGTAGAAGGGTGGAGTTTTCCTCTGAAGATCCAGTGGTGGTGTACATTGGTCCGGTCTTCCTCTGGGAATCTCTGAATCCAGTAGGAAAGTTGCTGTGGTGTTCCAACTGTCAGATTATATCCGGGAAGGAATGCTTGGCTCCTCCCCCTGGGCGGAGCTTCTCCCAGTGGGATGATGTCATTTTATCAGTCGTGCAGTGACACTCAGTGGCCCATGAACACAAGATATTTCCCCGAGGGAGGACTGGTTTGTGGGAGAGGTAAAGAAAACTGCCCTACTTCTGACAGATGGCGAATAGAACACACACCCCCAGCCACATCTTCCAACCTAAGACAGATGGGAGGGAGCTGCATGGCTCATTCAATGAATTCCAGAGGCTGGAGTAGCTTCCCAATGAGAAGCCTCCACTGTGCTTGGGAAGCCTTGGTTCTCATGGAGTGTTTTGCCTGTGCAGGGCTGAATGCATCAGATCCGTCTGAACGTGCTCGATGCCACAAATCAGCACCTGCTCGGCAGTGAGCCTTGGCATGTGTTCTATTTTTGGGTGCAGAATAAGGGAGCCATTCATCTCGAGCTGATTTGCAAGGATAAACTGGAGTGGGAGAACAGCAGTGACTCAGCTCAGCGTTCCTGGGGTGAGTTCAGCACTAACCTCTATTAATGATTTAGCACAGCCATTGAAAACGTGGGAAATCATCTGCTCAGTGGAATTCTGATGTCCTGGCTGACTCCAGTCTCCAGGCATGAAGTGTCACCTCTGTTCTGAATATTTTTGTCTCTTTATTGGTGGCAATGGACAAATGTGCATCTGATTGGCTTAAGCATTCCTTGATCTGATCCCCTCCCATCAAGGATGCATCTTCCTTGCTCCAACCCTTTCCTGCTCTCTGGGACACTCATCTTGAAGGACCAGTCCTGGCAAGGATCTGACTTGTCTGGTTTTGTTTCTAGCAGGCATGGTGAGACCCTGGCACAGGTTTCCCACAGGAGCTGTGGCTGCCCCATCCCTGGAAATATCCAAGGCTGAATTGGACAGGGCTTGGAGCAACCTGGGATAGTGGAAGGTGTGAGCTGGAACTAGGTGGTCTTTCAGATCCCTTCCAATCCAGGTCATGTTGGAATTTCTATGGATTCCTCTAGAAACTTGTCTTACACCTCTGGAAATTGTGGGAATTGCCCAAATTTGTTGCTGCTGTGAGTTCAGTCCAACTTGCTGCTTCTCAAGTGCCTTGTTGAGAAGGGTGTGGGTGGCCTCTAGAAGGAAATCAGGGGTTGGCCTTGGTCTGGGGAGTGGCATCTCTTCCTGGGGAGGGAAAGGAGACAGTCTGAGGCTTCCTCACAGAGGGAATTTTGACTTTTTGGGAATGCATGGTGGTGCAGGGAGGAGGATCGCTGGCAGGGTGTCCCTGCAGCCTAGAGAAGGGCAGGGGCACTGGCATCAGCCAGGGCATGGATCCACAGCCAGATCCTCCAGAGCCGGACTGTTCCTCCCCTAGAAGCAGCTCTGTGTTCCCTCAGGATAACAGATTTCCACACATCCCAGTTTCACATCCCCAGGGATTGCAGCGCTTGAGATGATCGCTCGCTGCCGTGTGCGTTCTGTGAGCCAGTCACGAGCAGGGTGGTGGTTTATTTTCTGAATTTTAAAGGGTGTTTATGCACTGGAGGATTCAAGATGAATAATTCTGGCTGCTCTAAAGCAATTAGTTTCTTTCAGCGAGCAGCCTTCAAAGGAAATGTTGCTGCAGACAAGCCATTAGGGAAGCAGATGAAATACTCTGGGGCTCAGATAGCTGGGAAGGGACCTGCAATTCCTCTTCCACAGGGAAATCAAGTTTTCCTATAAAATTGCCCATCAGCTGTCAGAAGCTGGCATTTGTGCCTTTCTGGAGTGGCTGGGGTACATTGGAAGCTCTCCTTGAAGCAGGGCTCCAAGGTTTGTTGGTTAGAAATGTACCAGGGTGCATCCCGCTGGAGCTGCTGAGGCCAGGTGGAGACCTGCCTCTCTGTTTGCCATGATGTTCCAACTTCCCATCCCAAATTTTAGCCTGATCTTGGAAAGGAACATGATTTTCCCCCCTGATTGTGCCTATGAGTGTGAGGAGTGACAGGGCTGTGGGATGGAGAGGACTGAACCTGCTGGCTCTGGAGAGAGGGATTTCCCTGCCTGTGCCTCAGGAGGGACACTGAGGCATTAAGCAGCTGACTGGGTTTATGAAAAAGCCCAAAAAAACAACATCAAAAAAGCTGTTTAAAGCTTTGTTGTGCCTTGCCTGCCCTTGCACCAAGCTTTGCACATCTGTTTGGCTGTAGGGCCGAGCTCTGATCCTCCATGGACACTCAGGATTAGGTTTCTTTACATCCTGTGCTGCCAAATCCAACTGGATTTGGCCCCTCTGGGCTGCCATGATCTATTAGAGTCAGGATGAGCACCAGCCTGGGTGCTGATAGCTCAGACAGGGCTCTCTGAATGCAGAGTCACAGCCAGGAACATCACACTCTGTGTTTAGTGTGAGTTATTCCCCGTGGACAACATCCTGTCTGGGCAAAAAGGGGTTTGCTTTTGATTCTGTGTGAGATGCACCTCACAGCTGGCTGCAAAATCAGCTATGCCTGGTACTTGGAAAGAAAACACAGCTGGAAGTGCCCAAGGCCAGGCTGGATGGGGCTTGGAGCAACCTGGGATAGTGGAAGGTGTCCCTGGAATGGCAGGGGGTGGAATGGGATGAACTTTTAGGTCACTTCCAGCAGAAACTATTCTGTGATTCTACTCTCCTGAAGGTGCTGTTGGACAGATTTGTCTCTTATCCCTTGTCCCATGGCAACAGATCCTCCTAAAAAAATTTGTTTCAGGCACTCCCACAGCAGGGGTGAAGGTGCCTCCTCTGGGACACCCAGCTGTGCTTCTCTCACCTGGCTCAGGAGGTGCAGCTTGCAAACCCTCCTGACAGGAGCATCCCTTACGTGGGGATTTAATCCCAAATCCTCTTTGGGGACAGGTGTGGGGCGCAGCTTGACAGCAGTAGCCTGGCTCTGTTGGTGTGACACAGCAGAGAGGAACAGTTCAGGTCTGTCTGTGAAACACATTTAGGGGAGGAATTGTGATTTATGATGAAGCCTCAGAGCCCAGTGTGACCGCAGCATTTGGCTGCCTCTCTGTGTACTCATCTCCTAGGTTTCTTTGTAAATTCTCCATGTTTTGTTTCACATTCCACCTCCCCCTGTTGAGCCTGGCAGTCTGGAAACAAGGCTCTGAGAGGGCTTGGCCAACCAGAGTCAACTGGTGCCATTCCTGGGTCATTTTGAGTATTCTGCTGATCACTACACTCTTACTGCAGCCCTCCAGCTAGGTCTGAGCTTGCAGCAGCCTGTGAGAGTGGGATATCCCTTCCCTGGGCTTGGAGTTCAGGGAATGAGCCCATCTCTGTGCACCTGACCTGGCTGTGACCACAAACTCCAGCCCTGCTTTGGCTCATTCTGCCTCTCCCTGCCTCATGTCCTTGTTTTGGCAGCCTCCCTGTCTGGTTATCCAGCCTGAAACTCTCAGGGGCCAACTTCCCCTAATGGAGATCAGGAATCTGGGTCACTGCTTATGGGCTGAAGGGTGGAATTAAGCAGCACTTGTTTGATAAGCTTGTTCCCTGTAATGAGAAAACATCCTGGTGTGACGCAGAAGGTGCCTTTGAAGCCTCAAGAGATCCTGGAGAAAGGCAAAATAGAGAGGGGGGTGGTGGGTGGGAAATCTAATCCCAAATTTAATTGGCATGAAGGAATTGCCATTTGTGTGTGAGGATTCCGTGCCAGCGTGGTGGCTGTGCTGTGACTGTGGCAGGACTGAGTGACACTGGCTCTGTGTTCCCTTTGCCATGGGCCAGTGTCACTTCCCTCTCGTCCTGCAGATCAGTGTTTTCCTCAGGGATTGGATCACATTTCAGCACTGAGGTTCTCAAAGTGCAAGGATGACAATTTGCCTGTAAACTGATGTGGCCTTGCCAGCATGATGCCTCAGGTTTGAGCTTTTATATTTTTCAGATTCTGTGCTGCTTTATAGTGTACTTTTGAGCTTCATATCAGGGCATGTTGAGCTCTCTGCACAGAGCAGGGAGACAAAACAATTCCTTCTCCAGCTGGGGACCAAGGACAAATGATCCAAATCCAAGGCCCAAGAGCACAAACAACGTGGGCTGAAGAGAGAAAAACAAGAAGGATGGGATTTGATGGGCTAAGGCTGGAATTGGACAATTAACTCAATAAGCAAATGGAGCAGAACTTACAAAAGTGACAGGCCCTGTGACTAGCTGTCCATTTTTGTGACCATTTTGGTTCATCTTGGGTGCAGCTCTGGCTGGGTTCTTGTGCTGCCCAAGGTGGATCCATTGAGAAGATCCTTTTAATAAATCTCTATTTTTACTCTGTCCAACCTTTGTTCCAGGTCAGCCTTCACAAGGCATCAGGCAGAAGGAGCACCATCAGCTGAATTGAATTTCTGCCAGTCTGTGGGTCTCAGTGCATTGAATCAGAATATTTTGGGTTGGAAGGAACCTTAAAGCCCATCTCTTTCCAACTCCCTGCCAGGGGCAAGGACATCTTCCACTGTCCCAGCCCCATCCAACCTGGCCTTGGACACTGCCAGGCATCCAGGGGCAGCCACAGCTGCTTTGGGCACCCTGTGCCAGGCCCTCCCCACCCTCACAGGGAACAATCCCTTCCCAATATCCCATCCATCCCTGCCCTCTGGCAGTGCCTCACTCCTTGCCCAAGGCCCAGGTTGGCCAGCAGACCTTCTGACTGTTCATTAGAGTCAGCATCTTCCAGACTGAGCCCTTAAAATCTGCTCTGTTCTTGTTTCTTTGTAAGAGCTTGGAGTTTCAGGTAAGTTAAATGTACCTTTTCAAAAGTTTTGAGCAGTACTCTGTCAGGAGGAATGAATAAGGAATGTGCACAGTGTGAGTTCACCAGAGTTCATAAAATATTTGTAATTCCCCCGTCGTCCCTGGAGTTCACACTGACTCAGGAACCGAAAGCAGGGGCCAGGTTTTAAAAGCTTTTGTGTTTACAAAAACCAGTGCTTGTCTTTGGTCATCATATCCGACAGCTGAACTGTTTATCCAGTGGAAAGAAAGGGTCATTTTTATAGCCAGATATAGCAAATGTGAGCTCTGACCGTAGGCAGGGCAGCCTGAAGGCACCAGAAGTTTTATTTCTGGGTTTCAAGTCGAGAGGAATTATGGAGGTGAGTGGGTTCTCAGACTGCCTGCTGCAGCAGCAGGTGTGGCACTTGAGGGGAAAGGTGGGTGGATGCAGGTGGTGGAGCTGATACAGAGCACTGAGAGGAAGAAGTGAACATCTGGGGGTGCAATTCCTCACCCTGCTGGTGGAGGGATGAGCTGGCCATGATATCTGCTTGATGGTGACACCAGCATCCCTCTCTGCCACCTCCTTGGCCAAGTGCTGCAGCTCCTGCCAGCATTTTGGGCTGCCCTGGCCAATTCTCAATCCTGGTTTCCTTTCCATGCCTGAGTTCAGCTTCCATGAGTTCATTTGGGTACAGTTCTTGTGAGTGTTGCACTTTCTTGCCTGGGTTTTTCTGTGTGTTTTATGAGGAGACACTGCAGGCTGCAGCACTCTGTAAAACTCAGTTTTTGGAGGCAGAGGAAGATGTGCACATCTTAATTTGACATCTGTTTAATTGCTGTCTGCTGGCAGAGGGCTGGGCTTGGGTGCAGGACCTCAGCTCTTCACATGGGTGGTGTGAGGGCTCCCTGTGCATGTCCCCAGTATTACCCTGTACAGAATTCACACAGAATTACTTAGTTAGAAGAGACCTTCAAGAACATTGAGTCCAACCCAGCCCCAACACCTGAACTAAACCATGGCACTAAGTGTCACATCCAGGCTTTGTTAAACACACCAGATGGTGACTCCACCACCTCCCCGGGCAGCCATTCCAGAACTTTATCACTCTTTCTGTAAAAAACTTTTTCCTAATATCCAGCTTGTATTTCCCTTGGCACAGCTTGAGACTGTGTCCTCTGGTTGTGTCAGTGCTGCCTGGAGAAAGAGCCCAGCCCCAGCTGAGCACAGCCACCTTTCAGGGAGCTGTGCAGAGTGATGAGGGCACCCCTGAGTCTCCTTTTCTCCAGGCTGAGCGCCCCCAGCTCCCTCAGTGGTTCCTCACAGGGTTTGTGTTCCCAGCCCCTCTCCAGCCTCGTTGTCCCCTCTGGATGTGCTCTGTGTCCCAACGTCCTTCCCAAACTGAGGGGCCAGAGCTGGACACAGCACTCGAGGTGAGGCCTCACCAGCGCTGAGTACAGGGGCACAATGACCTCCCTGCTCCTGCTGGCCACACCATTCCTGACACAGGCCAGGAGCCATTGGCCTTCTTGGCCACCAGGACACACTGCTGGCTCACGGTCAGTCACTGGTGACCAGCACCCCCAGGTCCCTTTGTGCCTGGGCACTGTCCAGCCACACCGTCCCCAGCCCAGAGCACTGCAGGGGTTATTGTGGCCAAAATGCAGCACTGGCCACTTGGACTCATTAAACTTCATCTTGATCCCACAGACAGCAAGAAATGAGATCTCTGTTGTATTTGTTGTCCTGCACTCCTGGAATTCAGGGTTTAAGCTCCACCTTCCTTCTGGTTGAATTTTTCTGTTTGTTGAGTCCTTAACAGTTTTGTGCCTTGGGGATTTTGAAATTTTCAGACAAAGAGCTGGACTTTCCTATGGCACACAGAATCCAGGCTGGTGGCTGTGTTGCAAATGAGATTTTTTATTTAATTAAAAAAGGAAAAGAAGGTGTTGGAGACCTTTGAAAATAAAGAACTTTTGAAGGAGAAGAATGATTTTAGCTCCTGGGTTAGGAGCTGTTCCAATCTAAATTTCATAATCTCAGGAGGCTGAGCCCTGCTTTGCCTCCTTGCTCTTGCTTCAGTGAAGATATTTAATATCTTTCAGCATTTTTTTCTTCAGGTTAAGCACCTGCTTAACTTTCTGTAGGGCTTTGTTTTGGTCCTGCATATCAAACAAAACTCTGTAGGCGTTCCTCCTTTTCCAAAATTCATCATTTTGATGCAGTATTTTGGCTGCAGAGTTATCGTGGGTTTGATGAGTGTATTTTGCTTTGCAGTTGTAGGAGCCATATGGAGCCCTGCTGAAAGCTGAGACAGGCTCGAGACTTGGAGAGATATTGAAAAAAAATTAAAATCTGACACAGCTGCTATTTCTGCTTGGAAATTGGAGGGAGTTTCTTACACGGGCACTGAACCTCAAATCTACATGGCAGTAGTGAAGAATTCATTGAAATTTTTATTTCAATATATGAGGAGCACTGCATTTCCAGTTTCCCTGGTCAAAGGTTGTTTCAGTTCTTTCTGTGGCTCTCACTTCATTTATTATAACTTCATTTATTATAACGACATGGCAACCTTCAGTATTTTACTTCAAGCAATGACAGAATTAGTATTTGCTTTATATAATTATACAATGTGGAGAGCGTTGGTTAAAAGTGCTTTCTACTTATTTATAGTAAATTTATTTCCACTTTCTCTTCATTTTTTTTCTTTTTTTTTTAAGTGTTTCTGGCTCAGAAAATAATGAGAAGCTGCTGAATCTCAAAGACTCTTTACTAACACACAGCTCCTTTTATGTTTATCTGTTCCACCCTGCTCTTCTCTGGAAGTAAAATTCTCTGTTCCACAATAAGGTCCAGTCTGAGCTGAAAGCAAAACTCTGATGATGTTATAAGCATTAGAGAAATTTAAAAAGGAGGTGTTTGAATTTGAGGGACAGAAAAAGAAAGTGGTGATGTTTTGGGATTTCCTGTCACTGGTTGTTGGTATCTCCTGCCCTCTCATTTTCTTTGGATCTTCCTGAAAATTGGGCAGCCAGGAATGATGTATCTGAATAATGTATGTAATCAAAATAAACAGGGAGAATTATGGTTGTATGGTGTTTGCAGCTACTGAAAGACACTAAAAACCCATTTTTATTTGGGTAAACTCACCCACATTTGTAGGATTTCACACCTCCCACCAGCAAAATTGCTTCTTTTGCATGTTGGTGCTGTTATTTTACTCATATATCAAAACAACAATTGCCATGTGTCCTCTAATGTTATGGAGATTAAAATGCAGCAGAATATTTTAGGTCTTCTGTAGTGATCCAGTGTATGGAATAATTACAGAGCATTCAGAGTTACGGGTTAGGACTTAATCTTCCAAATTTAGTCCTTCATTTTGAGGAGATAAATGAAATTTTGGACTTGTGACAGCAAGGAAGCAACTCTAGCAAAGCTCTAATAACTTCTGAAAATAAATAGATATGTGTGATGTGTTATTTTGAACAGAAGTGTAGTATCTGTTATCCAGCTTAGCTGAGGGCCAAAGGATGGTGGATTCTGCCACTTCAGAGGGTGATTATTCCTCTGAGGAAGGGGATATATATATCAGATATTAGAAAATATTCTAGGAGGAACTCATAAAGAGGAGCTGCTTTTAACAGAGGTTTGTGTTTTTCATGTTGGGACATTTTGGGGCTTAAGAAGGAGGGAACTGTAAATGTTACCTGTGAAACACCTGTGAAAAGGAGGGAATAAATGGAATATTCATATGCACATGCCAGGGAATAATCCTGCTGATGGAGCAATGTCTGTGATTTGTGCATTCAAGTATAAAAAAGAGTTTTTGTTTTAAATAACATTCAAAATGGCTGGGCTGTAGAGAGCTGGTTCCTGTTTTTCTCTCTGTTGGAATGCTTGTTTTCCCATTTGCAAACAAAAGCAACGATGGTTGGCTCTCTTGTGGACAGCTTGAACATGACACCTGGAGAATTTAAGAGACAAACTCTTCTCCCTGACTTATTTTGTGTCATAAATTTATTTCTTCTCCTCCCTGGAGTTCTTTTTCTCCCTTCTTCTTCTTCATCACTAAATTCTCACTATATATATAAAAAGTATATATTTTATATATATATATATATATAAAATTTTTTTTAATGGAAAGTATGGAGCAAATTCCCAATGGTCTGCATTGTCTAACAACATAAACGTTTCTTTTCTTTTCCCATTTCACTGTAAGTTGTGGAACTGTTTTCATTCACATTCAATATTTCAAAAGTGAGCATTTTGAGAGGCACCTTGATGAACCTGCCAGCTCTCCCCATGTACAGCTGCATGGATTGACCAGAACATTTCAATGATGTATTTTGGCACATTCCAAAGACTCTCTACAGCCCTGAGCCTGGAAATTTTGTGTTTCCTGAAACCAGGATGGCCAAGGAAGGTGTCATCCTTCAGCTCCAGAGTAAGAATGAAAAGTTCACCTGGTCTTGTTCTGAATCCTTCCTGCTAAAACCTCTGCTCTGAGTGCGAGTGTGCAGTAGAAAATGATCTTTATTAACAAAAGTACAATGTTAAATGCATGTTTTTTTCCCCCTTAAAACAGACTTTTCCATCCCAAGGAGCTGAACCATCCCATAGTGGTATGTCCATGGTGTCTTCTGAAAGTGGTTTTTAGCCCAATGCATTCTCTTATCTTATTTCAGTTTAATTTCACCCTGATCTTGAGGATAATAAAGATGATACATGTTAATTATGCACATTAAAAAGTAACGTGTCTTCATTTAATTAGTTAAGTGATCAGAAGCAGAAATATAAAAATATTCAATCTATGTTTACCAAGCTGCTTTATTTAAAAAAAAGCCTAAAAACTCCCCACAAGCTGATGGCTGAAAGACACCCAACACAAATTAATTTATTTTCATGAAATAATTTTACTTGTAAACCTGCTGCTATTGCTTAATTTTCAGATTTATTTCCTGGCTACTTATTTCTCCTTGATTAAAATATATCCTGATTAATGCTGAGCTGAAAGGCTTTGACTGTTCAAGGACTGACATTGCAATGAGTTTTTCGACTTGCAAAATCGCCTGGAGGAGATCTGCTCCTTCAGATTTGTGGTTTTTTTCCCCTCCATGGTAGCCTGATTAGAATATCCAGCACATCTTTCCTCATGCACGAGCTCTCCTACTCACTTAAAAAAAGCAAAAAATAAAATTAGAATAATTATTCATCAAGGTGCACAAAATAGAAATATTTATGTGTCATGCAAGAGCATGAGAAATGTGAGTTCTGCTTCTCCCACTGCAGAATTCCGTGGCTCTGGCCCTGCCAAAATCCACATCCCTCATTTTCCAAGCTCAGCTTTGCCTGGTGAAGCAGACAGGATCACCTGGAGTGCATCAACTTGGAGCATGCCAGGGGATTAAAAACCCCAAAGCCTCTGGATTTCAGAATTTGCTGGCATATAAAATGCTAATCAGCAGGGAATTTATTTACAGAGGTGTCAAGGAGACAATACTAAGAAGAAGTGTGTAAATAAATAAATAGAAACTCAATCTGGAACATAAATTAGGGATCAATCGCACAATTTATTGGGTGCTGCAGGGATTTAACTTGGTGGATTTAATCTCTGCTACACTGGATGTCAGGCAGGTCCTAAACAGTGTGTGTCTTACAGAGAATAAATGAACAGATGATTTATTTACCAGAAGACGTTTGGGAATGTTTCTCTTGGCAATCCTGCTGTGTTTTAAACCAATATATTCAAATATCTGCAGCCCCTTCCTGTTCTGGGGAAAGGTTTTTAATTCCCCTTGCTTGGTTCCCTCTTTAAGAAGAGTCATTGTGCCCCTATCACAATCAGAGCATTAAAATAAAGGAGATTTACAACATTTCTAATTATTGAACTTTACTAGAGAATAAAGCAGCAGGAAATAATTTCCTAATAACTGGCTTTCAACAGTTCTGCATTAAAGCTTAATGAGGTGATCCTTTACCTGAAACCACTCAGTTTTGCTTAAGTTCAGAATAATCCTGGGTTGAAACTGGATTCCACCAGCAGCTCCTGCCTCCTCTGATCTTTTTTGGAGGCATTGGTTTGGGGATTATTTGGGGAAAAATGTTATTTTGGGTAAAAAGACATAAATGTATGAAGTTAATGGAGCCTGATAGAAAACATAACTATCAGAGTGATGTTTAAATCTGTTTGTCTGAACCAGGCTCTTGCCTTTCTTCAGGAAAATTCACTTTGCTCTGCTTTTTCTGTCACTGGTGGTGAATGCTGTGAAATTTCCACCATGGGAGGGAATTTTGGACAGCTGGTTCAGCCTGGGCAGAGCTGTGGGGCTGGGAATGACTTTGGGCATCAAAAATGGACCCCTCAGTTCCAGGAGCTGGAGTGAACTCAACACCTTCATTTATCTTGGGCAAATTCCTGAGTTATACTGGGGATTGGTTTTTGGTTTTGTTTTGGTTTTTTTTTTGTATTGTTGTTTGGTTGGGTTTTGGGGTTTTTTGGGGGTTTTTGGTTGGTGTTTTTTGTGTTTGTGTTTTTTTTTTTTTTTTAATTTTGGGGTTTTTTGGCATTTTGTGTGATGTTTTTTTGCTTGTTTAGTTTTTAAAGGTCACTTAACTCACCGGGCTCATGAGTTTCCCAAGGAAATGTAAATTTGAGCAGCAGTCGAAACATATTCTGGGTGTCTCAGCCTGGAGAAGCAAATTTCTTCTCATTCCTTCCAGCAATGGGGGAAAGTTTGTTTAGCTGCAGAGTGCATGAGGGGAAGGTGAGAAAAGGAGCAAAACCCAGGATTTTCATTGTTATCAATGATGTGATTTTGAGTTTTTTTACCTCAGATGCTT
This sequence comes from Sphenopsis melanotis, assembly GCA_035221435.1. NCBI lineage: Eukaryota > Metazoa > Chordata > Aves > Passeriformes > Thraupidae > Sphenopsis > Sphenopsis melanotis. The sequence goes on along the minus strand of JAWMRF010000032.1, from coordinate 17,979,918 downwards.
CTTTTGCAAGTTAATCCTGAGAAGTGAGAACAAAAAGTGACCTCCTGCAGCCAAGAGTTGAAGGGATGTTTTCCCAGAGTGTGTCAGCAGTGAAATTTGCCTGTGATGTGGTCATTTGAGCTGTTTGGGAAACTTTTCGCTAATTTATTCACAAGATTATCCATTTATAACCAAACTAAAAAATGCCTCATAGCAAGTGCAGAATTACCTGAAAAATTGGAATCAAGCAAGGAGAGGCAGGAAATGCCTCTTTGAAATGGCTGGGATTATTTCTTAAACTGGAATAAAATCAATTGTGTTGAGGCAGTCCTGTCTAGGGTGACATGCTGGGATATTGGTGTCTAAGAATAAGTAAGTGCCTGGTTTTAACAAAAAATATTCTTACTGAAAAAAATAAGAAGTATTTTAAAATAGTTTTAAGAAAGGTAAGGGTTGGAAAATAAGGCCTTAATACTTTTATTTGTTGGATAGCAAAAGGTTAGGGAAATGAGTAATGGATTAGGGTGACCTTTCCATCTGCAGGGCATCGTGGTGCTGTGACTGTGCAGTCAGAAGTGCTGGAAATGCTGTTCTTTTGGTTAAACCCATCCCCAGCAGGGCCACACTTTGTGGGGGAGCTCTGACTGATACCCCAATGTCAGCAAAGTTAACTTGCTTTGTTCCAGACATAAATAATCCAGAACTCAGTGCTCCAACCAAGCTGTTTTCCTGGAAAATGAACGAGTGCCTCTGGAGCCCTGGCACTGAAGTTGCTCTTCTTTGCTGCTGCTTTCTGTGCCCCAATCCATGGGAGGGTTTGGACCTCAACCTTTCAGTCCTTTTCCTCTCCCCATCAGCACAGGAGCATCAGCCTCGAGGTTAATGCAGTTACTGCTTCTTCTTGCAGGAAAACATCTCTGAAAAGGCAGTTAATTCCCTCTTTCTCCTTATTTTATTGAGGAATTGTGAGGGAGACCTTGCTTTGAGGCAGGTAGAGACAGACTGGACCTTGAGGGCTTCTCCTCCTCTGCTAGAAGGGGGCTCAGTGTCTGTTTAATTCATCCCCCTCAAATGAAATCCTCAAATGAACATTTCCATTTAGATCTGAGGAGGAACACAGAAGGATATGAACAAGGTGGATTTTAGTATAATTTACAAAAAATGAATAGTATCTCTCTATTTCTATTTTTTTTCCTTTTTCTTTTTTATTTTTTTTTTTAAATTTAAAAACTAATCTAACTCTTGGCTCATCCATAATGTGGGAGACCAGGGCTGAGCTCCTCCCTCTGTCTCAGGGTGTGCCAACCAGCATCTCCTCACTTTCCAAAGAGGCTCTTTGGTTCTTCTCTCTTGTGAAAACTCTTCCACCTGGCATGAACCACACAGAGAGCCTCAGGGACAGGACACTCTTTTGACAGGCTCTGGCTTCATTAGGGATTGAATTTTTTATCCTCTTGGTGCTGCAAAGTCCCTTTGCAGGTCTGTGGATAGAAAAGTAATGATATTTCATTTTCCTCTCCCTTCCTTGTGCTTGGCTTTATGGATCTGTGTCAGTGAAGTGTCACTGGAGTCCTTCCCTCAAAGGCAAAGGTGACCCAGCAGTAGCAGAAGTGAATTGAGTGAATTTTGCCTCCATTTCAGCTGTTCTTTTGGGGATGAATGCTTCACAAAGAGCATCTGATGATCTCTTGATAATCAAGTCTATTGGTGAGTGGTGCTTGGCTGGAGAAATTGCTGCTGCCTGGTTGGAAAAGCACAGCTTTCAGTCTGGAGGGGACTAGAGCTAAAAGTGGCAGTTAAATAATCATTATGAAACATTACCTTTCTGGGTGATATCTGCCAGGCTTGCTTCCAGAAAAATGCAGTTCCTGTAGGGGCATTCACTGTGTGCAGAGCCACCCTTTGGGGACTACTCATGCAAAAACTGGGGCGTGCAGACAGAAGAAGAGGCAGAATGGTGAACGTTGGCCCAATAATAATTTTGAAGCATGCTCCAAGTCCTTCTAGAACAGTTTGTTAGTATTTAGGAGCTGTGCTGTCAGTAGCACCTGTAATTCATGGATATTCTGTATTTGTAGCTGCCAGCAGAACAAGAAGTCCCTGCTCCATGGGAGCTGGACACCAAAAAACCCTTATTTTAAAATAAGAAAGGACCTGATTTTCCACAGGCCTCATCTCCCACAGGTGCTGAGGGAGCAGAGATGCTGGAGTGCTGGGTACCAGTGTGTCCCAGTTTAGTTTTGTTTTTGGTTTGGCACACAAGGAGCCCCTGCTCTGACCTGCTCCCCAGCCCTCACCATCAGCACCTCCAGCCCCATTCACTGCTGCTTCCAGCTCCAGCCCCAAAATACCTCAAAATAAACAGCAGCAACATCCTCAGTGCACTTTCTTTCACTGCCCTGTTAGGGTGGCTCAGAAAAACCCCAAAAACCAGGCAAACACCTTTAAAAATCCATACCCAACAGCTGGCACTGAACAAAGCACAGGGGGGTCTCTGCAGTGGTTTCACTTTGCTCTTTTCCTTTGGGAAGACTTGCTGGGAAATTGCTGCACAGCTTCCATCCACAAAAACTTGGTTTTTTTCCCAAATGTGATATTTTCTCAGCCCATTTGTTTCCCTGAGTACACACATCACTCCTGGCAGGGAAATGCTCTGAGGGACCGAGCAGCTCTGCCAGCCTGGCCCTGCCAAGGTGGGATATGATTCCCCCCACAGAGCAATTTTCTCCAACAAATCTGAGCTTCTCACCAGGAACAAGCTCTTTCTGGAGATTGATTTTTACAGGACACATTTTCAAATTGGTTGGAGTCACAATTTATTTACACAAAATTCACCCTTAGCCTTCTCTAGGTGAGGCCCTCAGGGCTGAGGCAGAAATTGCTGGTGGTCACAGGGCCCTGATGCTGCTGTTGTGATTTAAATATGAAAACAAACCCCCTATATCCAAATGTGTCACACTTTTGAAGCTGTCTAACTAGTCTGGATCTTTTTAAAGTCAAATACAACTTTTAAAACCTCAGATCCTCCCAAAAAACAGTGCTTTTGGGGAAGAGTTGGTGTAGAGGAAAGCAAAATACATGCCAGAAAAATGAACAGGAAAAAGACCTTCAGGAAGGATTAGCCTTGAAACTAATTTTGTCCTTCAGATACTTTCTTCTTCATTTTCATTTCCAATTAATAGTTATGAATAAAGAGTTATTCCTCTTGCATACTGCACTAAACCATCCTCTGGTAATATATTTGCAACCTGCTGCTTTGTCTCCTTTTTTTCTGATGGAGATCCATACTTCTGTTGCTTGGAAGAATCTTGCTCTCCTGTATATCTTCATTTTACATGTTTTATGTCCTCAGTCTGAAGTGTCCTTTGATCATCACAAACCTCTTTGACCCCATCTGGGCAGTGAACATTTGGCTCAGAGCTGCTCCTGTTCCAGAAGATTCTGCACTGGCCCCACAGTGTCACCCAGCACTCACTTTCAATTCTTTATTTCAATTCTCAGACTCCACACAAGCAGACATTCAGCACATCTGTGCCATATATTAAAGGTGTTTAAATGTCTTGTGGTATCTTGAATGAAACAATTACAAATCAGTCTGGGATTTACCTTTCTCAAGTTTATCTTAGAGCCAGCCTCTCCTAAAATGTGTTATTACTTTGACAGAGCACTGAGAGGCTCCTGCCCTTTGAAGGGTTAATAGGCTCTGCTTGGACATGGATAAAGTGAATAATTAGCCAGGCTATTTACACAGATCTAAGCACTGCACAAAAGATGACTTGAATTTTTAAATACTCAGATGTGGAGTGAGGGAGAAAAACCAAGAAAACAACAAATATTTCTGTCTTTATGCTCACTGAAACAGCATTATTGTAGAGAAAGAAAGAAGTTCTTTCTTATAAGAAAGACTATTTCTTATTTGTTTCTTATTTCTTATTTCCTATATCTTGTTTCTTATTATTTCTTATTTCTTTCTATTATAGAAATAAGACTATATGTAAAAGACTGTCTATATATCTATATATCTATATATCTATATATCTATATATCTATATATCTATATATCTATATATCTATATTTCTATATTTCTATATTTCTATATATCTATATCTAAATCTATTCTATATCTAAAATACTATTTCTTATTTCTTATTTTTATTTCTTATTTCTTTCTAATAAGAAATAAGACTATTCCTGCCTTGCTTATGGGGCAGAGCTAATGAAAGCTGCATCCCCTCACCAGCAGCCCCAGAAGGAGAGTTCCTGAAGATGTAATTTCCAGGAGTTCATGTCAGAGTCTGAAGTTCTTGGAAGATTGTTTTCCCTTGCAGCAAAGCTTTTGAGAGTGATTCATCAGATCAAGGTATTTTTTGAGTCCATGTAGGCAGGTGCAGCTGAAGGCAAAGTCACTCTGGTGTGTATTTACAGGTGTCCTGTTCCAAATGTGCTCTGGGTTTGTGCTCATCCACGCTCACCTCTGGCACAGAAAAACCCGAGCCCCGACACTGCCCTGTGCGCAATTTGCACACGTTGGAGATGACAACAACTCAGAGGGCTCAGAATGCTGAGAGGATCAGCTCTGATTTAGTCCTGACACAACAGCCCCGTGATGGATGGCTCAAGGAGCAGCCAGAAAATGGCTTGTCCAGTGCTGTTAACGTGAGCCATCTCCTTGGTGTTCCTGCAGCCCCTGACAGCGTGGTGGGTCTGAAACACATCCTGGCTGGCCCTGCAGCAGTGTCCTGAGTCGGAGCTTCTCTTTAGGTTTATTTGTGCAGATTCTGAGCACACAGCAGCACTGCTGTGCAATATGACACATCCCATTAGCCTGAGCCCTGCACGCAACGGGCAGGGCAGAGCTGCTGCAGTGATGGTAATAAACTGGGAAGGTGTAGGGCACTGATGGGAATACCACTCCAGGGAAATGTTCTCAGCTGAATCTTGCAACAGATAGGCTGTGCTGGGCTTCAGAAAAAAATCAGAGCTGATGGCTTTGCTGCTGCCTTGGCTGGGAGAAGTAGAAGTGGTGCAGAATTGCCCAAGTCTGGAAAAGCATTTATCCTGAAGGGTTGACTTTAAGGTCTGGGGAAAAGGGTTGCAGGGGCTTAAATCAGCTTCATTTTAGCTGTGATTTGTGATTCCTGAATAAGACAGGATCCCTAATGATCTAAATATTGGCATGAGAAGCTAGTGCAAGGAAGGAGGAAGGTGTTATTGTTTGCATGAGGTTTCAACTCTAATTTCTGTCATGCTCCCCCAATAAAATGTGCCAACATGGTGCCAAGAGGCACAACTGAAACCTCAGAAAGATCTTTTTTTTGGTATTGGGTAGTACAGAGGAAAAATACTCCCAAATTAAGAGCTGTGCTGTAGACAACAAGGGGAACAAGATGCCTTATCAGCAGCTGTCCAGAGCAGTGATAAGGGAGATGTGCATTTCTCCAGCTGAGTCCCTGATGAGGCTGTGGCTGCCAGCCCTGCTCAAGGGCAGGGCACAGGGAGGAGCAGGTTCTGCTCTGTGACAGACAATGGGCAGGGGAACATCACTGCCATAATCAGCAAAGGGAGCAGAAAACCAGTCCCTGGTCCCAAAGAGAAGAAAAAGCAGTGCTTGTAGTGATGCCTTGTGCAGGCTGTCCTAGAACAGAGGCTGGGCAGAGCTAAAGAATAAAGCAGGGATTTATTCAAAGGATCTCCTCCATGGATGCACCTTGGGCAGCA
>JAWMRF010000032.1:17941289-17951411 GCA_035221435.1 Sphenopsis melanotis | reverse complement strand
AGCTCTAATCACAGTTCTGCTGTCTCTGAGGCCTGCCTTTTGCAGCTTTCCCAAAACCCTCTGATTTTGTGGATTCCCGCAGTTTTTAATGCAGACCCAAGTCTAAATTTGTAGGTTTGAAGGAGATCCTGACAGGCAAGTTCTGCCACGACACAGGATGCTCAAAACAGGAGGAACCAGGCTGGGAAAGGTCACCCTGAGCCCCTCAGAGTGAGGCTGGATCTGGGGAAAATCAGCAGGAAAGGTCATGAGCCGCTGCTGTGTGACAGCTGGGAGAGAGCAGGTTAAAAAGCGCTGAGCTCTGTCACTTCTAGGCAGAGTTTGTTGCCTGCAGTGTGAGTTGGTGTTTCTCCCCAGTGTTTTGATTAATTATTTTGGTCATTCATTCAGTGCAGAGTTTGCAGTGCAGTGCAGTGAACTGAAATGACCTAGAAATAATTCCCTAACACAACCTGACGCTCTGGCTCATATTCACAGAGAGATTTTTTATTTTACTTCTCACCAAAGCACTCCTCAACCATCCCAGGGGAGCTGGTGCCATTCCTGCAGGACCAAACAGCTTTCCATCCACCAGGTGATGTTCAGTGGATGGAGAGTGTGTTGGGACAAAAAATTTTGCCCGTAGAGCTTTGGAGGAGCCCTGTGTGACCTGCCCAGGGCAGCAGGAACTGCAGCTGGTTTTTGGGAATCAGCCCTGGGTTTTGGGAATCAGCAGCTCCTCAGGCACAGCCACGGCTGGGACAGCTGCTGTTTGTAGGGCCTGGTTGGGGTTTTAGCAGGGTCACTGCCCTGCAGGAGCTGTAGTTCCTTTTTGGTGCCTTTCCACCCACAGCGAGCACTGGGATGCGACGGCAGCTCTGTGTCTACACAAGATGTGGCCAGTAAATGACAGAGCCAGTGGGGCTTGGAAAACCTTTTCCTACACTAAAACAAGCCTCCAAGGCTTCTTTTTTTATGTTAAACATTTTTAGACATTCCCAGGTTGCTTTAGAATAATTATAAGGAACAAGAAGTGCACAATGTAAGGGAATAAGGCAGCGACTCGTTCTGTTCCGTTTATTCCCCTTCCAGCACTAAGTGGGTTTCCAGTTTGGTGAAGTGCAGGGGAAACTCCAGACTCGCTCCAATTGAACATGAACATTTTGGCTATTTTCTACCCTCTGATACTTTGTTTGTTGCCACCTCTCAGCTGCTGATCCCCAAAGGCACAGCAAGCAGCCTGACTAAAGCCCCATTGCTGGCAAAACACATTAATTTTTGTCCTGGTGACAATGCCTGATCCATCCTGTCCTTCTCTTAGGCACTGTTGGACACATTTAGCACCAGCATGTACTTATGACTCACAAATAACTCACAGGATTACTTCAGCCTGCTTGAGAGTCCAAAATAATCACTCAGGATTTGCCACTGAGCTGAATGTGAGACAGTTCACAAACCTGGGGGGAAAACTGATCAGATGTGAAGCTGCAAAATCATGGAATCATGGAATCACAGGATGGTTTGGGTTGGAAAGGACCTTAAAGATCATCCCATGGGCAGGGGCACTTTCCACTGTCCAAGCCCCAACCTGGCCTTGAACACTCCCAGGGATCCAGGGGCAGCCACAGCTTTCCTGAGCAACCTCTACCAGAGCTGGAATTCCTTCCCAATATGCCATCTTACCCTGCCCTCTGCCAGTGTGAAGCCATTCCCTGTGTCCTGGCACTCCAGGCTTTTGTAAATAGGCTAAAAATTCTCTCCCACCAATCCATACATTTTAAAAATAATGACAAATCCTGAATGAAAGCGCGGGTGTAGTGTGTGGTCAGAAGGAAGAACAAACCACAAGGATACAACTCTAAAAGTTAATGGGGTTTCTGTGAAAACAGAGGAAATTTGCCCATTCTCCATCAATCGTCAGCAGGAAAGAGTGATGTAATTATTGACTGGCCTCAAGCTGTAAAGGCAGGAATGAGAAGTGGCAATACTTGGACAAGTTTCTTGAGAATACCAAGCTCTGTGGATGGATGAATATTTTGTTTCACTTTACCCCATTTGTGCTTTAATATTTTTTAAAAATTTTTTGAACTTTTTTGACTTCAGAGGAAGAAGAGAGGAAGTACTTTAGATTGCAGAAAAGAAACTGTATCTGGGTAAATCCCCTCCTCCCACCTTATTTTTATTTGGTTTATTTAAACACCCCCAGCAGGGCAAGAAACTGGGAAAGGAGAGCGAGGGGGGAGTAGAAGGAGCCTTTGGGATGTAAAGGCTGGTGCCTTCCTCCCTGAGCAGTGAAAGTGGTAATTGTGGTGCTTTGGCAGAGGCAAACAGGGGCTGGCAGCTGCTGCAGCTCTGAGCTGGTCCCTTCAGGTGCTGGGAGTGAGGATTTGGTGCTGCCGCTCCCTCGCTGTGCGTCTGTCCGTGGGTGTCTGTCCGTGCTGTGCAACATCTCCCGGGCTCCTCTTCCTGGGAGTGGAGCCAATCCATCCTGGAGGGAAAGGGATCAAGAGGTGGATGTCCAAATGCTTTAGTGCAGCCCCTTTTTGCTGCTGCCTGCTGGGCAGTGCCCGCAGAGGGGTGTTGGCAAGCAGGAGCTGCTGCCCTGTGCCATGGGATCACCCTGCCTTTGGGTTCTAGCCCCCCAGAACCAGCCAGCACTGGGGGCTGAGCAGTTCTAATAGTTAATTGTAATACTGTCGTTGTCTGGGCAGAACAAAACAGAAATAATCAGGCTTAAAACAAACAAAAAACCCCCAAAAGCAACACAGTGTTATTTTAGAATAAAAGCACATGTAGCTGAGCTAATACTCCTGACGAGCAAGGACATGGATTTCTCCCAGGGCATCCTGCAGTCCTGTAGGGGAGAAGTGACCTTATTTGCATTTTTCTTGTTGAATTGCTGTTGGGATTTCTGCAGCACGGCAAGAGCAAATTCCTCCAGGAGAACATGGAAATATCACAGCACTAACGCAATATCCTCCAAGTAGCTTCCTGCTCCTCAGCCCCTGCTGCCCCCCTGCCCTCCCACCACCCCCAGACAGCAATGACAGCCCTCAGCCTCTTCCTTTCCCATTTCCCTCTGTATTCCCAAAATTGCTGCCTCCCCTTTTCCAGAACAGTCTGGGACCTCCTCTCCCGGCTGCGACCTCGCCGTGCGCTCCTCGCGAAGGTCAGCACTTGGAGGCTGTGATTCCAGACGCCTCTCTGGGGAGCCTTTTCCATTCTAATCAGGTCCTCTAATTGCTTAGGCTCTTCCCCAGCATGAAGCCCTGCTCCAGTTTTGCAGGCAGATAATTAAATCCCGAGCCCAGGAGCGGCGGTGCAGCTGCGCCGCGACTACTTCTCCGCATCTTCTCCTCGTCTTCCCACCCTGCCAGGGCAGCTGAGGCAGGAGCACGGAGCTTTGGGAGCCATGGATCATCTGCCTGGGGAGAATCCAGCACTGGGATGGCTCCAAAACCAGGGAGGTGCTGCAGCTCACAGCAGTGCACCCGAGGAGCCGTTCAAAACATTCCAAAATCCGTTTTTTTCCTTTTCTTGGAGCTTGCTCTGCCATCTTCCCGCAGGAGAATGAAAGCAGCAGGATGCCAGGAAGGGCTATTAACTGTCACCTCTTAAGCTCCCTGCATAATGTATGCACATACTAATTACATTGTAGGAATAGCATGGATTAATTATACACATCACAAGTGGGATACAGCGTTTTGGTATTTAAAGGATATTTTTATATAAATGACACATTTGGAACTTGAAAATAGCACAGATTGGGTTTGTCCAATGAAAGACTGCAAAATTCTGGATTTAATGTATAATATAACCTTTATTCTTTTTCCTCTAAACTCTTGGAAACTTACATAACAATCGTGCTTTAATTATGACACCGTTTATAGACATTTAAAATGCATCTTAATTTATAAATATTTTACATTTGGTCCATAGAACAGGTTGCAATTTACTAAATAATACTGTACTCTTTTAAACAGGCTCTGTATATATTTTTGAATATGTATATATTACATATATATTTTTATATAGAGATAGATTTGCTTGGTGTTGGATATTTCCTTATTGCAAAAAGCATATATGATCATACAATAATCTTTCTTTTTCAGGGCAAGTACTACAAAAAAGATACAGCTATTCACAGTTTACACACAGTAGTTCTACAACACTAGTTTGTGCTATGTGATAACGTTTGTACAGCTTTTTGCTAAAGAGCAGGTCTGTCAAACATCTGTCATAATTGTTTACAATCAAACATTAAATACTGCATTTTTCTTAGAACAACATGGGACTCGGTTACATTAAACAATAAAGAGAAAGTCGGAGTTTTTATCCTTAGTCTAATGAAATTCACAAGTATGATGTATCACGTGTGATGTCTGTGTAGGGTGTAGGGGTTCCTCTAAATCCCAAAGACTTACAGGACGTTTGCATCTCAGCTATGGCCGTTTAGGATGGAGCTTAGATCTCGTAGTATTTTACATTTGACCTAGGTATGAAACAGTTTAGAACCTACCCAACATACTCTGAGAGTTTAGGATGTAGTTTGAAATACATGTGTATTATATATATATATTATTTCTACATAATGTGCTTGACATTCTGAGAATAATACCTTATTGCAAGAACATGTTTGTCACCTTCAGACGAGAACAACGAAAAACCCAACATTCACAGGTAACATTTTTTTTTGTTTTTTTTTTCCACGTAGTTCTACATAAATTGTGCTATCTAACATCGTACGGTGCACAAAAAAAGTTTGCTGAAAAGCATGTTTTTCATTGCACAGTTCTGTCACAGTCATTTACAATCAAACATCACCCTCCCAAAAAAAAAAAAACCAAAACAAAAAGCCTCCGTGCCTGTCTTATCTTATAGCTGCCAAACGAGAAATGCCGAGCGGGGCTCCCGCTGCATTCCCCACACAGGGAGAACTTCCAGGGGCTGGCCGGAGCCCAGAGTGGGATTGCAGGGGATCAAAGAGCTCTCCCTCGTGCCCTCAGCACCACCCAGCCCCTGGAAATGGAAATCCCACTGCTCTCAAGGTGCTGGGGTTTGGGGTGGGAGCTGGGGGAGTTCTCAGGCAGGTTCAATGGAGCCCTGCGTTGGAACTCACTTCGATATTTAAGCCGTTGGTTTGGTTTCTATTTTGGTGGCAATGCAGGAATAGTAGAGTGATAACAGCATGATAAAAGCTCAGGGAGTCTGAGCTTGAATGGCAAATACTTTGTATTTTACTCCTGGGAATCTCTAAGAGCTCTTGGCTATTACTTTGCTAAAAAAGTTAAAAGTCGTATTTATGCCTCTAACATTGGTTCACACAGATATCTTCTTTCTATAAGAAGCAAGATATATACTTTTAAGGAAATTTATGACCTTGTTTGGAAGTTACCCTGAAAGGCTGAGCACAGCCAGTGTGTTTGGCCTGGGCTGCTCTGCCACAAACAACTCAATTTTTGCACTAGGAATGTTTATAAAGGCTGTGCCTGCTGTTAATTGAAGGAAGAGTCTCTTCCCCCCTCAAATGGCCTCAGCTGGAACAAATTTTAAGGGCAGACTTTTGCACTGGAAATCACTTGTTTACAAAATACTCCGTTCTCTTTTTGTACAAAACAACTCCAAACTTAATTTTACTCCTGCAAAGTCAGAAATAACAGTCTTGGGATTCAGCGGTAAGAAATAGTGATCAACTACTAAAAATCAGCAGCACAAAACTTCAAATAGTCGTGCTAAAAGGTAGATTAAAAAGGTCTTGGCACATCAATTTACAAATTCCAAGGTATGCAACTATCATTGTGAAAGGATAAAAACATTAACAGTCTGTGGATTGCTGGAGAACACAAAAACACTGTCAAACATCTGAGCTCGCGACGGCTGGATCGAACCCATGGCGATTCCCTCGGAGTGGTGATGACCTTGTTGCTTTTTTTTCCCTCTTTTTTTTTTTAATATGTATTTTTTTTTTTTTTTTTTTTGCCACTAGAGGTAGGTAATTATATTCTCAGATGTGAATTTGTGGTCATATTCAACCATTTTTTTTGTTTTTCTGGAGGAGGAGCGGTACTTGGACGAGAGAGGAGTTTAGATGTAGGCTTCTTTGTTGGCAGAGTTGCTCTGTTGGGCCTGGTCTGGCCCGTTCTCAGGGTGGGTGATGTCTTCACTTGGCTGAATCATCACTTGGATGCGCTGTTCAAAGGACAACAGTAAATGTGAGGCAGCCAAAAAACTCTTTCTAACCTTACTCTTCTTTTTTTTTCTAAATATTTAAAGAGAATTCTTTACAACCGCCTATCTTTCCAGGGCCCAGCAGCAAGCCACTTCCACTAAATAGAGTGTCCTGAAGGTGACAGGAGGAGCTGAAAAACCCTGGGTGCCTACAAGGAGCTTTCCTGGGGAAAAGCAATGAGGAGAGGCTCTGCTGTGAGCCCAGGGTCCAGCACTGCAGTGGGCAGCAGTGCTGGGCACCAGAGTGATGGGCATCTCCCCAGGAGAACTGAGAGTTCCTCCAAGGAAAAACCAGTGTTTTAGAGTGTTTTAGAGTGTCTTATTCCTATTCTGTCTTTCCTCGTCCTTTTGTCCTCTCTGTTTCTTCAGCTTCTCTGCCCAGCTCATGGCAGAGAATATATCTGAAATCTCTCTTATATCTCAAAGAAATCTCTCTTATATCTCAAAAGAAAGCTCTCTTATATCTCAAAGAAATCTCTCTTACATCTCAAAAGAAATCTCTTTTCTATCTCAAAAGAAATCCCAGTTTGGCTCCTCAGAGCCTCTCACTGGTGCAGGCTCCCCCATCACTTAATAATAATTTGTCAATGCTTTCAAAAATAAGCCCTTAATCCACAACAAGGCTGAGATGAGGAACTTTTACCATGGTCTCACACAACCTTCCACAAAGAGCAGCTGTATTTTAGGGCAACAGTTCTCCTTTTGCACCTAAAAGTTTCCCTAAGACCAAGGGAAATCTATTCAAAATGTAGGAGCTAAGAACAGGCGGGGGGGGAACAAAAAAAAATCAAAACCCAGATTTTTTTGTGCAGACTTTAAAGCCTCACTGAGTCCTTCAAAATTTGCTGAAGACAAATATTTGGATCAAGATCTGAGCATTTCATGAGGCATCACTCGTCAATTCTGCTTAAGATCATCCAGCCCTCTGCAAAGATGGCTCTGTCAGCTGATTTTAGAATATTCCAGAAGTTCTGACAAATTCCTTTTGACAATCCTTGGTTGCCACAATCACAGAGTGTTTCAGTACTTGGGCTGGAGATCTGGCTGTGATGTACAGGAGGAGCTGGAGAGGGAAAACTGAGCATCCACCCAGATTGAAAAAATTAGGTGTGGCGATTGTGGGGGGTTCCTGAATGGTGTGTGGGGCAATATTGGGGTCAGTATTTCTCAGCCCTTTAGCAGCCCATCTCTGAGGACCTCAGAACTGACTGAAATTGAAACTGAGTGAAATAAAAACTGAGTGAAATAAAAACTGAGTGAAAAAACCCCTGTCTTCCATGAGAAGTGTTATGTCCTTTAAAAAAGGAGCAGTCAGGGAGGCTGAGCGCAATGAGAAAAAAGCCCCAACGCTCTTCACAAAGTGACTGCTCACAGAAATCCCTTAACTAAAGGCTCAAGGGAAGTGCTCCCAAGGTATTCCATGTCCTCCCTCCCAGCTGCAGCAGAGCAGGGCAGGTGAAATGCAGGAGCTGAAGCCTTGGGGGCCATCAGGGACATGCAGAGCAGGGTCACTGAGCAGACACGTGCAATCCCAGAGTTCTGTAGCTCAGCCGCTGATTCTGATTCCAGCTCCCCAGAGCATCCCCTGCCGTGATCCATGGTCGTGTGTCTGGCATTAATCAGGACAAATTTCCATAATTTGCCAGCCTCTCCTCTGGTTTCTAGGTGTGAGGAGCTGGAATGCCAAGTGTCTGCAGCTGCCAGAGCAGAGATAAGGACCCTGTGGAACGTGGGGAATTGTGTTCAGCAACAGATGGCTCAGACACTCTCTTGTCTTTTGGTTGGCACTTTTATGGTTTTTTTTGGCTCAAAGCAAAAAAAAAAAACCAAGGGGGAAATAGATGACAGGAAAGAAGTGCCCAGCAATCTTTGATTGCACATGTGCCAAGGTGTGGCAGTCATATTTTCTGAAAAATCCCTGAGAAGCTGAGAAGCCTCAGAAAAAAAGGAAAACAATTCTTATCTCATTTGCTTCTCCTGTGTTGTGCTCACATGTGGAATATGTGGCAGTCATATTTTCTGAAAAATCCCTTGGCCCAGGATTTTTCTCCTGGGAAGCAGAGAAGCCTCAGAGAAAAAAGGAAAACAATTCTTATCTCATTTGCTTCTCTTGTGTTGTGCTCACATGTGGAATGTGTTTGGAGATTGTTTACCCACAGGTGATTGTTTCATTGGATTCTGGTGAGTTGTTTTCACTCATTGGCCAATCAGTGCCAGGCTGTGTTGAGACTCTGGAGTCATGAGTTTTCATTATCTTTTTAACATTGTGTGAGTATCCTTTCTGTATTCTTTAGTATAGTTTAGTTTAGTATTTTTTAATATAATACAGTATCATAAAATAATAAATTAGCCTTCTGAGAACATGGAGTCAGATTCATCGTTCCTTCCTTCATCAGGACACCTCGCAAATACAATAATCCAAGCACAAAACATTCACACCTCAAAAGGGTCCCCACAGTGACCCATAAATGGCAATTTTGGGAATGAGGAATCAGAGCTTCCATTTTCCCCGTGTTTCACTGGAAGCAGTTATAAATCATCTCCAACATTACAAGTGCACCTCAGACACAAAAGAGGTGGAAAAGGGGCTAATTTTAACCCATTAAGAGTTTTCAGGCTGCAAGACTCAAGTTGTGTGTCTTTGTGAGGGTGAAATACAAAGAAGACACCTAAGAGTACTTGAGAAAATTAAAGGCTAGCACAAGCACATCACAAATTCAAAGAAATCCTGCAGCTGGGATTTAGAACAGCACTGGTATAAAGTAATAGCTTATAAATCCTTGATTCCCTGAAAAATACTAATGCCAATCATCTCAAGCTTTTTACTTATTGCCTGCCTACACAGCTGCCTTTCAGTTTGAGCATTTGAGGAGAAACTTCTCTGGACAACAGAGTGTGATTAAACTTTAAAATCCAATTCATGACACAATCTTATGTACTTTTGAAGAGAATAAATAATATTCCATTTAAAATTCAACAACAGAGCAGACCCTCTTTTGCCAGTTTGCACAACATGGGAAATTTTTTGGGGGGGGGGGCGGAAAGAGAAATTACATAATTGGAAGGGGCTGACAGGGTGGGGAGAGAAAAACTTTGTTGTGTTTAGGGTTTTATACAGAGGCTTTTATAAAGGAAGAAAGATCCAAAACATATTTTGGGGAAAAACTGTGCAGAATCTGTTCAGAGCCCAGGCTGTGCCACTCCAACCCTGCTCACTTATTAAACAGAGGTGGAAGCAATGCTCCATGCTTGAATGCTCCATCTTCTGATTATAAAAAGAAAAGAAGAGTAGAAGGAATTGTTATCACTGTATTTGCAGGACAGCAGGCTGACTCTTTTCTTTTTTTTTTCTCCTAACTTACTCGTGCAAGTGCTCCATTAATAATTCATGCTGCCTCTAAACGGCAGGGCAGCCCTGCTGCTTTGTCACATCTCACAATGGCTGAGTGACAACTGGCTCTGACTCTAGGCCACTGTCTTTGACTATCTGCCGGGAGAGACACATCACTGTCCTTCCTTTGTCATTCCAACCCTGACACGATGGTGACAAGCGCTGGCCTGGCTGTCATTCCCTTCACCCTCAGATAACAGCATCTGCCACCTTTCAATGCAGGCTCTGCACTCCTGTGCCCCAAGGAAGGAGATGTATGTTAATGCTGCTGCTGACTGTGGTCTGCTTCTGCTGGTTGTTTTTCCCCTGGATACAAATCTGGATTGACCATGCTTCAAAAAGCACAGAGTTTAAATGCTGCTCTGGGACCAGCACCCAGCTAAAGCCCATAGGATAATGGTGTCCTCAAGGTGGTGAGAGGGGAAAAATGGCTATATTTTTAAGAACGTGAAAAATGCGTATTTTATGATTGGCTTTTTGCAAATATTAAAATGAATATTATATGTGTTATGTTAGAAAGTAAT
>JAWMRF010000032.1:17911922-17937140 GCA_035221435.1 Sphenopsis melanotis | reverse complement strand
CACTGACACTCAGGAAGTTGCTGCTTGGTTTGCAGTAAATATCAGCTACAAGGGGGATTTGTGCTGTGTTTTTTCCCCTCCCACACGTGTGATTTCTGCATGAGGCAGTCCCAGCAAGCAGGAGCACAGAGAGCAGGGATAAAAGCAGGCACTGCCGCTTCATGCAGCTCCTGAGAGTGGCTGCTCAGCCAACACCACTTTGAGTTAATGTGAGCAACATCTTCAGGCAAGCTGCAGCTGACATTGGGTGTGGAGTTTGGAGTTTACACTAAAGAACAGCAGGAGTACAAATATATAAAAAATACAATAGCTAAATATATAAAAGCAAAACAATCCTAATATAAAAGAAATAATCCTAATTTAAATGAATAAAATACAAATAAAAATATCAAAGCTAAAATCTTAAGAGCATTCTACGCTTAAACCGCCCAAACCCTGGTGAGCGCCAATCCCTGACAATCCCGGGACTGGCAGAGATCCCTGGCTGGACTGGGGAAGGGAAAATGTTGGAGCAGGGCAGAGGCAGCCGCAGGGAGCAGTACCTGAGTGATGTTGGACAGCCCTATCACGTAGGACACGATGCACACCACGGCAATGAAGAGCTCGCGGCGGTTGCGCAGCAGCTTGGGGAACTCGTCCACCAGGGCAGTGATGAACCCTTCCACGGTGCAGAACTGCAGGGAAAAGGGACACAAAACACACTCCAGAGCCCAGCTGGACACAGAACACACTGCAGAGCCCAGCATGGAGTTTTGGGGAGCAGTTTGTGATTGGACCTTTCGCTGGCCTGAGGCTGCAGCCGTCCAGCGAGAAGTGAAAATTCACTTGACTGCAGCGGAAGCTCTGCTCCTGAATATCCTTGGTTCTGTCTAAAGAGATCTGTGCAAAAAGATTTCCAGCTCGAGGAACACTCAAAATTCTAAGCTATGAACTGTTGCTTTCGCTCTGTGAACAGGAACTGCTCTTTTTTCTGTAATAAAGATGATAAACTTTCCGTTGAGGGCTTTCATCCCTCAATTCTACAAAATAAGCTTCTTTTTTATGTGATTTACAAGATAAACTTCTTTTTTATGTGATACAAGAAAGTCAACACACAGAGAATGTCTAACCAGATTGGTGCTTCACGCAGAATGTTAAAGATTCTCATATGATTCGCATATGTAATAAATCAAATATTCTCTGTATCCCCAGAAAACATTTTTTGTTGAGGCTGTGTCCTCCAAATGGCCACACTCCAGAATCCCTCTGTGTGTATAAATTCATATAAATGTTATCATTATGGTGGCTGAAATATGAAAACCAGAAGGTGAGTAAAGTTTTATTAATTTTCAGCAGAGCAAGTAGAATTCAACCAATGGTTACAGCTCCTGTAAATTAGAGTGGAGGAAATGTTTCAGTGACAGACAGAAAATGTAGAGAGCATGACAGCCTGTAGATACATTTTCCTTTTAATAATATTAGACCACCTTCCTCAGCTGTTAGTTGCCTAGAGACAAATGCTTTCAAGAATATTTTTGACCCAATTTTTCACAGCAGTTTCCCCCCCAGATTGAGCAGTGGGTTTTAATGTCAAGCCTGAAGCTCACTGAAAAACAAAGAAATAAAAAGTGTAAATTTTCAACTTCCTTTCATCTCCTAGGATAAAATACCCTCTTGGTCTTTTTGTGTTCACAGGCTGAAGTCAGCTTGGATTTATAGAAAATGATGGATTTTCTCTCCTGAGAGACTGGTCCAGTGCTAAGGCAGTAAATCCCACATTCCTTCACATGCTGGGAGGGCTGTGCTAGGGACTGGGAGCTGCTGCTTTGCCAGCTGCAGCTGATTGCAGGTAAATTAACACATCTGCCCAGGACTGGGCTCCTAACAATGCTCCAAGAGTTCAGCAGCCAGGGGGGACTTCCCTGACCAAATCCTCCAAGTATTTCTTGTAAATAAGGCAGGGTAAAATAAGGCAGGGTGCTCTCCTGAGTGCTGCCACTGGGGCTGTTCTCTGTATTAAAATTAGCACTGATTAACAAAAGGTTTAGTTGGACAGAGTTATTTCTAAAGGGCTTTCTCTCATGCTCTGTGCTTTTTTATTTGTGTCACAGTCAACATTTCTAATGATTCCATGTCTTAAATAATTAATAGTTTAATCTAGACAGAGAATATCTTGGATTTGCAAACCCCAGGGCTGAGCCTCCTCCTTCATTTCCAGTTGTCAGATCCCACCCAGAGCTTCAGTATGTCCTGAACCAATAGACTGGTGATCCTTTCCCTTGGGAAGTGATTTCAGAGCACATCAAAACCCAGAATATCCTCAGTAACCATCCCACTGCCCACTGAATTAACTCCAGATCTTAAAATGAAATGTGTGCTGTGTCTTTTTGCTCCAGAGGTGAGTTCTGGAGCCACCCTTCAGAAATACCTGTGGCATCCAAATATTGTAAAACATACCTCAGTGTCTGCTGCACAGCTGAACATTGCACAGGTGTTTTTAACATTGTGATTTAACAGGGAATATTTCAAAGGTAAGCTCCTTTTTGCCTGCAGAATAAATTTTCTGCCCGTTTTTCATGTGCTTCCAACAGTTCATGAAAGAGCAAAGGTGTTCAAGCATCATTTTTTTTTACTCAGTCTTTCCTGAGTGCCTCCTATTCTTTATTTGATTATTCCAGGGACCATCCTGCCCCACTTCCAGCTGGAGTGGAGAGCACAGGGGGAACCCTGTGGTGTTGTTGGGCCTGACCAGAATGGGAAAGCAGCACCTGACACTCTGAGTTTAGAGTTATACACTGAAGAACTGCAGGATTACAAATATATGAAAAATACAAAAGCTAAATATATAAAAAATCCTAATATAAAATAATCCTAATATAAAAGAAATAATCCTAATTTATTAAATAAATTCTAAATTATAAAATAATGAATTTTAAATTGTAAAATAAATAATCCTAAATTATTAAATAAATACTAAATTATAAAATAAATAATCTTAATATACACTGAAGAACTGCAGGATTACAAATAGATGAAAAATACAAAAGCTAAATATATAAAAAAATCCTAATATAAAAGAAATAATCCTAATTTGTTAAATAAATTCTAAATTATAAAATAATGAATTTGAAATTATAAAATAAATAATCCTAAATTATTAAATAAATCCTAATTTATAAAATAAAGAATCCAAATAGAAATAAATAAAATACAAATAAAAATATCAAACCTGGTTCCACCCAGTGGCAGAAAATCTGTATTTTTATTGGTTTCCACCCCAGTTTTACCTGACTGTCAATGCCAAGCATGAGCAGCATGGAGAAGAAGAGTATTGCCCACAAAGGGGAGATGGGCAGCTGTGTCACTGCCTCTGGGTAAGCCAGAAATGCCAGTCCAGGGCCTGGGGGAGAGACAGGAGACAGAGCATCAGTGGCAGGGCTGGGGCTGGGATTTTCTGTCCTGCAGGGCTCTGGCTGCAGCCCCTGAGCAGGGATTTCAGTGCTCACTGCTCCCTGACCACCAGGGCACTGCAAGCGCCTGGCTTTGAAAATGAACCAGCCAAAAGCAAAAAAATAAATAATAAATCCACCCCAAAGCTCCCCAAGCAGAGCACTGGGTGGGTTCAGCTGCTCTGAGGCCCCTGCACAGCCAGGGCAGGAGTGCTGTCCCTGGCTGGGGTTACAATCTCAGGCACTGCTCAGCTCTCCCTCCCCTCAAGCAGCTTTTGGGAGCTGCACTCTCCTGCTTTGCACCAGTCAGAAGAGAAGCAGAGACAGCTCAGCAGTGGAGAAGACACTTCCCAGCATTTCCAGTATTCCCATTTGCTGTTCCATTCCACTCACTCCCTCCTAATACACATTTTAATAAACTCTGTCGTTATGGACAACCAAACTTTTCAATTTTTCTTCTTGCTAACTGCAGATGGGGGGCAGAGTGCTAAACCCCTATTAAAAACTCCCTATTTTAAAACCCTATTTAAAAGGATTTTTTTTTGTTCTCATGGCATAGCTGGAGGTCAGGATCAGAGGGAAAACCAGCAAATTTAATAAATAAATTTATTAATACACAGAATATATTATAAACATAATAATTTATAATAAATATATATTTATTACATAATATTTAGTTCTATTTATTATTAATTAATATAATATTTAATATATTTATTATATTATAAATATATATACAGATAATAAATATAATAAATTTTAAATTTATAAAAACACAGAAATAAAACTCGTGTGCTTCACCTAAGGAGTGCCTCTGATTTTTCAGTTTCCATTAAAAGTCTGTCAGTGACAAGTGCTTGGTCCCAGCCCCCAAACCAGTGGAGCGAGGGTGGCACCAACACCTGGATTGCCGAAGTCTAATGAGGATTTTGAAGCAATTAATTGCTAACAAGAGCAGATATGATTGGAAAGCAGTTCAGAAAGCATTCCAAATAGCAGTGCTAAAAGCAAAATAAACTTCAGGTAAATATGTTAATTTTACTCTGTTTGGCATTCCATAGAAATGCAGCTATGCCTTTTAATAATATCATTTGTTTTATAAGGCTGTATAAAAGATGGCAAAACAACCTCTCATGGTGGTAAAATCTGGCACCAGCCTCTGAGCTTACTAGGAGGAATAGAAGCCTTAATTAAAGGGTCAAATTTTTAAATATGCTTTGCAATTAGTGGCCATGGGCATCTTTCAGAGGTCTATTATCAAATGCACTTAATATGATGTAAAAATATTGCGGTGTTTGCAGGTGTAGCCTTTATATAACTCCTTCTGTATCAAAGAAATAAATCCAAAAAGCTTATTTCACACACCACTGCCTTTCCAGAGCAGCTTTTAATAACGGTGCCTGCCATCATCATTTTGCACCTAATCTCTTTGTATGTGTAATTTATTGAAGATTATTTTCAGGGCTTAAATTCTCTCCTTTTCTAACCAAGGAGAATATTTCAGTGAGTTGTGTTTGCTAACACAGCCATCCAGATTTTTGTCCACCAGTGAGTTGCAGCCAAGCTTTGAGTTATGAGATCCCTCCCTGTGGCCAGAACTGCTAAGTGAGTATCTGGTGCACCAGCTGGGTCAGGGCAGCCATCTGCTCTGCTGCTTTGAGCTTTTTCAGCTGGAAGACACACAAGGAACTGCAAGGAAGAACAGAATCCTCCCATGGACAGCTCCACAGCTCCCTGCCCTAAATAAAATGTCTTTCATGACACAGAGCCACATGAAACAGGTGTAGGTGTGAACAGGGGAGAAATGGATCTGCCTCCAAGGGCTTAACCTCAAGAAATGGGAAGAGGAATTAAAACCCAACTGAATTGGGAAACATTAGTTTAAAAACCACCCCATAATGACCAGAATTCCTCCTGCTCTGCCTGAAGTGGGTTGGGACAACACTTTTCCTCCTGGGAGACTGAGGGGACAGGGAGCTGAGGAGCTGTGAGGAGGGATTTTGAGCAGTTGCAGGAACAACCTACAAGCAAAAAAAAAAAACAAAACCCTGATGCACAGCTTAGAGGAAAAGATTTCGGGTACCTGATGCTGCAACATCTGCAATTGGCCTCTTTGTGACATTGGCCATGAATCCCACAATGGAGAAGATGACAAAGCCAGCAAACATGCTCGTGCATGAGTTTATGCAGCACACTATGATGGAGTCCCTGAAACAAAGGGAAGGGGCTTTAAGCAGCAGGGAAAGCAAATGTTCATCCTTTTTGGGTTGTTTGATTTATTTATTTTTGCCCTGTGGAAAGATCTCAATGATTTAGGATTTCACAGTTTAGGATTTCCCATTTTGGGCTTCATTCCATGCTGGGGAAGTCTCTCCCCTTGGAGTAAAGGCAGTTACACACCTCACCCCCAGCCAGACAGAACAGTTAATATTCAACACTAAACTTTATTTCAATTATCTGTGCACAGAGACAGAGCCAGCTCCAGCTGAGACAGGCAAGTGGCACTGCAATATGTGCAGTCATCTGCTTACCTGTAAACATTATTGTGGAAAGGGTTGTAACTTCCAAGGGCAATCAGTGAACCAAGACCCAAACCGTAGGAGAAGAAAATCTGTGTGGCAGCATCCAGCCAAACCTGATCGCAGGAAACAATTTTTTAAAAAATCTGTTTCTGCACTTGAGGAGCAGCTCATATGTCTGAAAGGGGAACAGTGAGGAGTGAAACTTTGGTTTACCAGCACAGAATACTTACCTCAGAGTCTGAAAGCTTGCTGAAGTTGGGAGTTATATAGAATAAAATGCCTTCTTTTGCTCCAGGCAGTGTTACACCACGGAAGAACAAGATAAGCAGCATAACATAGGGATAAGTAGCAGAGAAATATACCACCTGATGTGAAGAAACAAGACAGTGTAAGTGTGCAAGGAAGAATAATCAAAAGTATTTGCTCCTTGAAAATACTCTAGCAGCAACTGAGGATGGCTCTTAAAATTGAGGCATTTTTCAATGAAAAGGCTTGGGAAGTGCCTACAGCAAAATTCCCTAAACTCCAGCTCTAAAGGCAGGTGGCTGCTGCCTATTTTTCTGAAAAGAGAACAGTGTGGACTAGGATATTTTCACAATTTTTTTTTTTTGGTATGTAACACAAGGAAGTCCCAAAAGCACAAGGATCATGGCACCAGGATCCTGCTTGTAAAACATCTGGCAGTTCATTTTTCCCACTCTCTCCTTGTCTATATTACAGGCTCCTACTTTCTTGCCTTTTCAGAGGTCCTGTAAGAAACCCTTTCTGAAGTCAGACTCTGCCCTCTTTCTGCCCTCTTTGTGCTTTGGAGACAGGAGAAAGAAAATGGTTTGCTGTGAGCTCAGCTCAGCCCTGTCCAACACACAGTTCAAGGTGGGTCACAGTTATAACCTCTTGTCAAAAACCAACAATCTGTTCCCTCAGTGTGAAGAAATCCCAGTCCTCTGCACCAGACCTGAGGTCTTCTAACCCAACACCAAACCCCATTGCTGTGGCTTTTCATTTCCCTGGGATTTCTTCCAACAGGGAAGGGCATGAGCCATCAGCAGATGTTGCTGCCCTTTCATTCAGAAAGGTCTCTCAAGAATATAATTTCCTTTAATTGATTAGTAAATCCTAATTTCCACTCACAGCCAGGCAGACCCCAAGATGCACAGGGTGAAATCCTGTGAGAAGACCTCAAATGTTTCTCACTCACATGAGGGAAGGTGGGAGCAGCTCTTCCCAACACTTCCTTACATATCCAGGTCCAGCAAGAATTTTGCATTTATTGCAACAGTTCTTCTGAATATTCCATCTGGTTTGGATAGCAATAGAGTGGGGATGAAGTGGTTTGGTTCTAGCAAGAATTCTGCATTTATTGCACAGTTCTTGCTGGAACCAAACCACTTTATCCTCGCTCTGGTGCTATCCAAACCAGCTGGAATATTCATCCCAGGAAGAAGCAGGAATATTTTTAGGTGATTTTATACCTGGCCAAGCCAAGACCCTGTAAGTGAAGCATCTAAGGCTGTGGTCTGACCTAGCTAGAGAGGAGACAACTCTTCCTAAAACATGGAGCTCTACCAATCCAAGAAAACACAAAATTAAATCCTTCACAGAGCTCTGACAGCCAAACTGCCCCCAGTGCCTCTTACCTCAAGAATTTACAGAATATTTGAGCAAAATGGGCATTTTTAATTGAAAGGTGTTAACAGTACTTTTTAATCTTACCTTTCCAGTCCAGCCTACCCCCTTCCAGATACAAAAATACACCAGAATCCAGGCAATTGCCAGGGTGATTGCCAGTGGCCATCGGATTTGCCCGGGCTTTTCCAAGCCGTCGGTCATTTGGTGCATGTTGCGTCTGCAAGGAGCCAACACAACATTTGGCAAAGAATTCAGGAGGTGAAACAGGAAGGACAACAAGGTGATCCTTGGACATGCACGGGGAGGAGAGAGGGAAATGCTGAGCTTACTCCCAGAACTCCACCACGGCACTTGTCATGTTGGTGGTGTTTGCTAAGGTGTAGTTGGAGAAGCAGCGGTCGGTGTTCCAGGGGTTCTCACAGTGTTTCCAAGGAAGGGTCTGCAGAAGGGAGAGCGCCAAAAACCTGGAGTCAAACACTTCTTAAGCAAGGATTACCTCAAATATCTCTTTCTTTGCTAGAACTGACAGCTGAGTGCAGAACTAAAGCACCTGGAGCTCTGCAGACATTGATCTCCCCAGGGTTAAAGTGATTTCAATTCCTATCAGTTGTGGGAGGCAGGTGTGGAATATTCCCTCTTTTCCTTAACATAGCAGCCCAAGTGCTCTGGATTCAATGCACTCACCATGAGAGTATGTTGACACAGCAGAAAGGACCTCCTGGAGGTCCTGGTACCTCTTGTTGCACAAGAGATAACAAAATTGGGATGGTTATTGATCAGAGAGTTTCATTTTCCCCTCAGGCCGGGGGATAATTGAAGAAAGGTAAAATTTCTATTTGCTACATGCATGTTCTGCATGTGTCCATCCCATCTTTCAGAAGTTGTGAGGAGCAGAACCTGTTTCTCATGAGCCTCATTTACATACAATTTATAGATCTTTTTGATGGCAATTGTTGGGAAATCCTCTCACAGAACTTCTTTATCAGGGCTCTGTGTGCTTTATACACAAGGAGAAGAGGCTTCAAGGGAATTAGAAGTCAATATTCATTTAACATGGGCCACAAGAAACACTTCCAGACTCTGCCTGACCTTTCACATCAATAACAATTCTGAGGACAACAAAGCAGAAATGGTCATGTCACTCCCAGACAGTAATTAATGCAAATTTGGTCAAGGCAAAATTCTTTAAAGCCAAGAACAAGCAAGGATGAGCAAAATTTATAGAAGAGACAATTGAACAATGATGCATTAATTATATACAACTTATGTAAGAATGCTTCCTCAGATGGCCAAACCCCACAAATCAGACAGGACTTACTCAGCTGATGAATCACCCTTGAGGGGGAAAAAAAGGCAGCTAAAAATAAAGTAAACAGGAAAGAAAACAAAGCAAAAATAACAACAATGAATGGAAGTTCAGAGCTAATCAAATCACAGACCTTCCATTCCATGGGGGTTTCTTTAATAAAGCCCTCCATCATGAAGCCACATTGCAATGATACTGTTTCCCAAAGAACTCATGGTTGTGTGGCTGCTACTGAAGAAACAAAATAATTAGTTGTACACTAGAATTTTTCTTGGGGGAGTGACTGACCTGTAAGCTCAGTTTTCTGCTCTGAATTTCTTGGAAGAAAAAAAACAAACTAAAAGGGATTTTTACAAAATGGGCTTTTTTCAGTAAGAATGGATTATCCTACAGATTTCTGTGCGTGCTGTGTTAACCTCACACATCTACACTGAGGCAGATTAGTGGTGTATCCATATTTTACTTGGCTTTACATCCAAGAAACAATTCCCCATCCCCTCTGACACACACTTACAGTGGTAAAGGAATTATACAGGTAGTATATGGCCCACGAAATAATCACAATGTAGTAAATATTTAGCCAAAAGGACAGGACTGCAGCAGCCAGCCCCACACCTGTAAGGAAAACAAAGAGAAATAAAACCAAGGGAACTTCCAAGTGAAGAGCTGCAGTTCAGGGCAAACACATCACACGGGGCAGGCACCATTGGGAAATGTTGTAGGAGTGAGAATTTCAGCAGTGCCACTACACAGAGGTGATTATTTGGGTGATGGCTCAGCCATCCATGAGCTCACTGCCAGCCTTCAGCCCTCTCTGTGGTGCAGTCCCACCTGCTGAGAGTTCCCTGGCACGTTTTACTCCCAGGAAAAGGAGCTAAATCAGCTCATTCTGTGGCAGAGCAGCCCCCAGGAGCTGGTGGCAGATGCACACACAGTGAGAACGTGTTCCAAGGCACTCAGGACATGGATCAGAGTGCCTGGTGCTCAGTGCAGGCTGCTGGCACTCAGACCAGAGGCATGCCAGGGTTCCACCACCAGGGTGTCTTCTGCTCCACATGGACACTCCAGGGGTGTTCTGAACTATCCAGGGCAGCTGTTCCATGACCCTGAGCTGGAGGAAGTGCTCACAATAATCAGGATAATGCAAAGCAACGCTGTACCAACCCCTGCCAACAGCAGCAACTCGAGCAAAAACACTTCTCTGTGAGAGACAATTCCATCTCCCTGCGTTTTCCCAGTGCTAAATCTCCCAGAGCAAAATCCAATCTCAACAACCTTGCAGCTCACCCTGTGCTAATTGTCAGTACTACTGTGTGAGGTAATTTGTAACACCACGTGCAGCTCTGCTGGGCCAGAACTCAGCCCAGGAGCTCAGAAGTGTCAAAGGATTTGGGATTAGAAGGGTGAAAATCTTCATTTGGGAGGTTTGTGGGTCTGTGCAGAATTGAGATTAAAACCCTGGGGTTCTGGCAATCAAACCTCAAACTCAAAGTGTGGAGTGAGTTTTTCTTAAGGAATTCAGCATGAAATTGCCAAAAGTGTCTGGCTTTTGAATTTCAGTTAAAAAAACAGGTGATGCCAATCTCTGTCAGCTCAGAAAAATTTACTGAAGTTTACCAAATTGCTGTGAACACATCCAAACCTGCTCAGACAACTACTGCTGGATATGCTATTTTTTGCCAGTCTTCATGCATTTCTACCGAAAAACCCCAAGAGTTTTTGAAGTTCAAAAATAAGTTTCTTGCAATTCTAATGCCTAAATTTTGCTATTTTTAATGGAGAATAAAAAATATAGCCCAGCACATTGCAGAATCATTGGTTACACCTCAGAAAATCAGTGTGTCTTCTCTAGAAAAATCATTGTTTAAATATAAATGAAAGGCACTAAGAAACATCATCCTTGCCGTGGCATTTTGAGAAACTTCTGCAATTTGGAACCAAATGAGAAAGAATTGGAATCCATACTGTACCTTTGAACATTGGAGCAAGCTTCCACACTCCAAGGCCTCCTATAGATGTATACTGACCAAGGGAACACTCCAAAAGGAACAGTGGCACTCCAGCAAAAATTAAAGTAAGGAAATAAGGGATCAGGAATGCACCTAAAAAAGAAATTTTTAACAAGCCTGTTACAGCGGGGAAAAACACAAGTGAATTTCCAGTTTCCATCTCTGTTACGTATGAAAAGAAACCCACAGGGCTTTTTTCCTCTCAGATGTAACTTTTCGAAAATGTTAGTGGAAATCACACGTGGACTTCTGAACCAGCACTTCCAGAGGTGAAAATAAAGGGAAAACCAGAACTCCCCATCGTTTAAATGTTTTCTGTTGAAGTAAAAAGCTGAAATCCAGAAGCCTGTGGGCTTTGCTGCCTTCACCTCTCACAGAGAGTACAAAGGCTTTAACCAGCCCTGGCTGCTTTCCAGCCTTTTATGGAGAGCTCAGAGTCAGCCAGAAACCCCATGAAATCCTCTCAAAACTCAGCCCAAAAGAGAAGGATCTGCAGGGTGGGATGGAGGGCAACCTGCTTTAGTTCTGCTCTGATACTTTATGCTCTTTTAAGTGCCACTGACAGCTAGGAGTTAGAATAAACTTCAGGGCAGAACTGAAAGCAGAGCTCCACACTCCAAAATGGCTCTGAACTTCCTGGAAAAGTGGAAAGCAAGAAAACCCAAAAAAAAACCCAAGCCAAAACAACAACAACAAAACCCCCAAAACAAAACAAAATCAAACAACAGCAACAAAACAACAAAAAACGCAGCCTCAAAACACCCCAGCAAACAACCAAAAAACCAAAAACCAAACCAAAAAACCAAAAACTAAACCAAAAAAGCAAAAAAAACCCAAAACTCCAAAACAAAACAAAAAACCAAAAAACTAAACCAAAGCGATAACAAAACCCCCAAAACCCTAAAAAAACCAAAATCCCCCAAAAAACCCCCTAACCCCTCACAGCAAAGAAACAAATAAAAAATTAAAAAACCAAACCAAAACAACAACAAAACAAAAAAATCCAAAACAAAACAAAAACCAAAAAAACCCAAAAGACCCCACAGCAAACAATCAAACAAAAAACCAAAACCCCAAACCAAAACAACAAAACCTGAAAGACCAAACAAAACAAGAAACTCAAAAAAACTATCAAAAACACCACAGCAAACAAACAAACAAAAAGCCAAAAAAGCCAACCCCAACCTCACCCAATAAACCAAACCAACCAAACAACCAAAAAAAAAAAACCCAACCAAAAAAATTATCAAAAAAATCCTGCAACCCCAGAAAAAAACAACTAAAAATCCCCAACCAAACCAACTAAATGTATGAAAAATCTGTCCAAACCAGGTTTTGATTTGCTGGTAATTTGCTGGTGACTCCTACCCCACAAACCTGCCCAACGTACCTCCACCATTCTTGCCGCACAGGTAGGGAAATCTCCACACATTCCCTAAGCCAATGGCATAACCTACACAGGACATAAGAAAGTCAAATTTCCCTTTCCAAGTGTCTCGGTCTGGAAGGTCCGTCTTCTTCTTCTGCACTTTTACTACCAAGGTTTTGGGCTTGTCGTTGGTGATGGAGGCGTCGACCTCGGTGGAGATCTGTCCGTCCGCCACTTTGGTGCCGTTGGTGGCCATGTCTCTGGGCTTGGCAGGCGAGGCTCTGGCGGCGGCGGGGCGGGAGATGTCAGCACCAGTCCACGTGGACAGCAGCTTTGCGGCTCGTGGCGATCCACGCGATGCAGCCGGGAGCGACGGCGAGCGCAGGGCCGGCCCGCGGAGCCACCGCGCGGAGCCTCAGCGCGCCCCGGAGCCACCTGCGCGACACACGGGCACACTCAGACACACGGACACGGGCTCGTGGCAGGGCTGGCTCTGCTCTAGGGGATGGGGCTGCACTCAGCAATCCCTACAAAACAAGCCCTAGGATCCGCTGATTGGAACTTTTCCCCTATGGATCGCCCATGAGTCTACAGAAAAAAGAATTAAAAAAACCCAAGGAATCGCAGTTGCCACCTTTAATAGTGGGTTAATGCTGAATTTGGAATGTTCACGGCTAATCCAAAACAATCTCCATGATCCATTTATTATATTTTTTCCTATAGATCTCGTATGAGTCTACAGAGAAAAGGACTTTTAAAAAAATCGAGAAATTGCAAACAGTAAATTTTAAAAGTTCACTGTTAATCCAAAAAAATCTCCAAGACCCACAGATTGTATTTTGTCCCTATAGATCTTCTATGAGTCTACAGAGAAAAGAATTTAAAAAAACCCAAAACAACCAAGGAATAGCATTTGCCACCTTTAATAGTGGGGATATTGAATTTAGAATGTTCACGGCTAATCCAAAACAATCTCCAAGACCCATTTATTATATTGTTTCCTATAGATCACCCATGAGTCTACAGAAAAACAAACCCCAAGGAATAGCAGTTGCCACCTTTAATAGTAGGTTAATGCTGAATTTGGAATGCTCATGACTAATCCAAAACAGTCTCCAAGACACATTTATTATATTTTTTCCTATGGGTCGCCCATGAGTCTACAGAGAAAAGGATTAAAAAAAAAAACAAACCAAGGAATAGCCGTTGCCACCTTTAATAGTGGGAATACTGAATTTAGAACATTCATGGCTAATCCAAAACAACCTCCAAGACCCATTTATTATATTCTTTCCTATGGATTGCCCATGAGTCTACAGAAGAAAGAATTTAAAAGAAAACTAAACCAAGGAATAGCAGTTGCCACCTTTAATAGTGGGAATACTGAATTTGGAATGTCCACGACTAATCCAAAACAATCTCCAAGACCCATTTAAATATTCTTTCCTATGGATCACCCATGAGTGATCTACAGAAAAAAGAATTTAGAAAAACCCCAAGGAATAGCCATTGCTACCTTTAATAGTGGGTTAATACTGAATTTGGATGTTCACAACTAATCCAAAACAATCTCCAAGACCCATTTATTATATTCTTTCCTATGGATCGCCCATGAGTCTACAGAAAAACAAACCCCAAGCAACAGCAGTTGCCACCTTTAATAGTGGGAATACTGAACTTAGAACATTCATGGCTAATCCAAAACAATCTCCAAGACCCATTTATTATATCCTTTCCTATGGATTGCCCATGAGTCTACAGAGAAAAGGATTAAAAAAACCATAACCCAAGGAGTAGCAGTTGCCACCTTTAATAGCAAATTAATATTGAATTTGGAATGTTCATGACTAATCCAAAACAACCTCCAAGACCCACAGATTGTATTTTGTCCCTATAGATCTTCTATGAGTCTACAGAAAAAGAATTTAAAAAAACCAAGAAACCAAGGAATAGCAGTTGCCACCTTTAATAGTGGTTTAATACTGAATTTGGGATATTCACAACTAATCCGAAACAATCTCCAAGACGTATTTATTATAATTTTTCCTATAGATCTCCTGTGAGTCTACAGAGAAAAGAATGAAAAAAAAATCAAGAAATAGCAAACAGAAAATTTTAAAAGTTCACCGTTAATCCAAAACAATCTCCAAGACCCACAGATTGTATTTTGCCCCAATAGATCTTCTACGAGTCTACAGAAAAAGAAATTAAAAAACCCAAACCCCAAGGAATAACAGTTGCCACCTCTAATAGTGGATTAATAGTGAATTTAGAACATTCACAATTAATCCAAAATGATCTCCAGGACTCATTTATTATATTTCGTCCCTGTAGGTCACTTACTAGTCTATAGAAAAAAGAGTATAAAAATACCCCAAGAAATAGCAGTTACCACCCTTAATAGCAGGTTAATACTGAAATTAGAACATTCACAATTAATCCAAAACAATCACTGAGACCCACTGATTATATTTTATCCCTATAGATCTCTTGTAATTCTACAGAAATAATTAAAAAAAAAAAGATCAAGCATAGCAGTTGCCACCATTAATAGAGGATTTAGACAGTTCACTATCAATAGGAAACAATCTCCAAGACCCACTTATTATTCTTTGTCCCTATAAATCTCTTACGAATTTACAGAAAGAATTAAAAAATAAATCAAGAAACAGCAGTTGCCACCCTTAATAGTGGATTAATAGTGTGTTTAGAACATTCAATATTAATCCAAAACAATCTCCAAGACCTACTGATTATAATTTTTCCTATAGATCTCCTATGAGTCTACAGAAAGAATTCAAAAAGTAATCAAGGAATAGCAGTTGCCACCATTAATAGTGGATTTAGAGTGTTCACTGCTAACCAAAACAATCTCCAAGACCCATTTATTATATTTTTTTCTATAGATCTTCTATGAGTCTACAGAGAAAATAACTTTTAAAAAATCAAGAAATAGAAGTTGCCACCTTTTATAGTAGATTAATACTGAATTGAGAACATTTACTATTAATCCAAAACAATCTCCAAGACCCATTTCTTATATTTGTCCCTATTAATTTCTTATGGGTCTACAGAAAGAATTAAAAAAAATAAACTAAGTATCACTTGCCACCTTTAATGGTAAATTAAACAGTAAATTTTAAAAGTTCACTGTTAATCCAAAACAATCTCCAAGGTGCACTGATTACATTTTGTCCCTATAGATCACTTACAGATCTACAGAAAGAATGTAATAATAATTTCAACTAATAGCAGTTGCCATCTTTAATAGTGGATTAATACTGAATTTAGAATGCTTGCTATTAACCAAAACAATCTCCAAGACCCACTCATTATAATTTTTCCTATAGATCTCTTACAAGTCCGCAGAAAGAATTTAAAAACAATTTCAGCTAATAGCAGTTGCCACCTTTAATAATGGGTTACTAGTGAATTTAGAAAGTTCAGTATTAATCCAAAACAATCTCCAAGACCACTTATTATCATTTTTCCCCATAGATCTCATGAATCTACACAAAAAAGAATTCAAGAAATACCAACCAAGTCATAGCAGTTGCCATGTTTAATAGTGAATTAATGCTAAATTTAGAATGTTGGCTATTAACCAAAACAATCTCTCTGACTATATTTTGTCCCTAGAGATCTCTTAAGAATCTACAGAAATAATTAAAAAAAAGTAATTCAAGAAACAGCAGTTGCCACCTTTAACGGTGGATTTGTAGTGAATTTAGAAAGTTCTCTTATCTAAAACACCTTTCCCTGAAATGCTCCCAAAGGCATTAAACAATAAACCAGATCAAGCAACAGGACTTAATCCTGGGTAATGATGTCAAGTTTTACATGTGGTTATAATTAGCTGTTAATGTAAGACAAATGTTTGACAAAGCTGAAATTGTCAGCACAGTGAGATGGCAGCCTGCAATGGCCACTCCTCATTTCTCTTTCCAACCATTTGTGGACCTTTTAAAACACCATTGCTGTTGCTGTTTCAAAATCTAAAAAACAATAATTAAGGAAGCAAATATGGATTATGAAAGTGACCTGGGGTATTTTAGTCAACTTTGAAGTGCTTGTGGCTCCTGCAAGCTTCCACAGCTGGAAAAAACCTACTGAAAGAAAGCTTTTCATATCTTCTGTGACTCATCCACAACCAATTTATTGTCTGTTTTCTCTTGATAACTCCTTTTTGTCAGCCCAGTGCTCAAACCAGAGGTGCAGCACACGAAACACTGGCCGGGGTGAAGAAGCTACACCTGGTGTTGGCAACACTGGGCATGAGGTCAGGCAGAGATCAACAATAAATTTCTTTACACATTTTTGGAAGGGAGGATTGAGGTTCCAACTTAAAGTTATGGTAAAAGAAAGATAAAAAAATTTGTTAAGGCTCTGTTTTTCTTTGAATCGTCATTTCTGATACTGCATGATTAAAAAGTCATGTACAACTATTAAAAGGAAGTTTTTGCTTGGAAGCTGTAGAAGAATCAGCTGTAGGTGTGGTTGGGGTGAGGAGAGAACAAGGACAGTGCTTGTGACCTTCCTTCCTGTCTGTTCCACTTCAGGGAGGGACTCAGAGAGGGAAAATCCATCCCTGCCTGCGTCCTCACAAACCCTGTATGCAGATATCTCCTTTTTAAACCCATTTTTCTACATCCCATGCCTGTCCAGTGTCCTGGACCCAACCCCACCACTCCCAGCATTCCAGGAAAGGCATTTCCCAGTGCAGGAGGAAATTGGGATCAGGGTGGGACTCGGAGAGGGAAAATCCATCTCTGCCTGTATCCTCACAAGTCCTGTGTGCAGATATCTCCCATTTTTCCACATCCCACGCCTGTCCAGTGTCCTGGACCCAACCCCACCACTCCCAGCTGTACTCAGCATTCCAGAAAAGGCATTTCCTGATGCAGGAGGAACTTGGGATCATGGTGGTGGCAAAAGGGGGCTCCTCCTGGGAGAGCACCCCGAGACTGGGAGCTGCCAGCTGCAGGGCCATGCGTGGGTGGCTGCAGCCAGCTGCAGGTGCAGCCCCAGATGTGCAGTTTGGCAGCTCCATCTGCTGCTCAACAGCCAGAACTGATCGTGGCTCCTTTTCAGCCAACACAGCCTGGATGAAAACAACCCCACCAGGGTGTCCTGGGACTTTAAAAACAGCCCTGCACTAGATTAGATTTGTTGTTGTTGCTGCAGTTTGTGTTTGGGTTGGGCTTTGCCATCAGCAGAGTTTCCAAGTATTGGAAGAGGCTGAATGTGTTGAGGATGAGTGGAAAAAAAACCCCAAACCAACATAAAATCTCCCTCCAATAACTCAACACTTCATGGAGAGATCTACAGGCACATCTCTGGTTTGGTCCATCATGAGGGAGAAATTCCTGCTCCCAGGGATCTGGTCTGAGTCAGAATGGAGCAACAAAGACAGGAGGGACGGGGATTGGGAGGGACAGGGATTGAGAGTAACAGGGACTGAGAGGGTCAGGGATTGAGAATAACAGGGATTGCAGGAATAGGGATTGAGATGAACAGGGACTGCAGGAACAGGGTGAAAGGGACAGGGACTGAGAGGGACAGGGATTGAGGGGACAGGGTGAGAGGAACAGGGATTGAGAGGGACAGAAATTGCAGGAACAGGGATTGAGAGGACAGGGATTGAGAGGGACAGGGATTGATAGGACAGGGATTGAGAGGACAGGGATTTAGAGGGACAGAGTGAGAGGAACAGAGGTTGGAGGAATAGGATTAGGAGCAACAGGGACTGAGATGAACAGGGATTGAGAGGGACAGGAATTGAGAGGACAAGGATTGCAGGAGCAGGGATTGCAAGAGCAGGGATTGCAAGAACAGGGATTGAGAAGAACAGGGATTGAGAAGAACAGGGATTGAGAGGGACAGGGTGAGAGGAGCAGGGATTGAGCCCCTGAGATCCCCAAACAGGTCCCACAGGTGAGTGCTGAGCATGGAACCTGTCCTGCTGCCCCAGCCCTCCCAGGCTCTGCAGAGCTCTGCTGGGCTTTAAAGCCTCTGCTGAGTGCACAGAGAAACTCAGCCCAGTGCAAGTCTTTGTGATGAAGACAAACCAGAGGGTTAGTTAGGAAATCTTCAGGAATAAAGCAAGGAACCTCCTGGAGGAAGGAGCCCAGACCTGTTTCAGCGCTTCCCAAGACAGCCCAGCACATTTGTGTCAAGGCTGAGGGATGGCTGGCAGGCAGCCTGGGGCTTTTATGTTTAAAATACATTGAAAACAGTGGTTCAAACAATCAGCTGGGGATGTGCTGCACTTTATGCCGCAACACAACCACTGAACACACCACAGGAATCCCAAACCTTGGCAGCAGCAAACCCAAAGCCTCAGCAGAGGCTGCTTTTGAGGGGATGCAGGTGGGGATTGAGCATTTTGCTGCCCCACCACTGCTGGTGCCATCCTTCCAGCTGTTCCTGGCATTAGCTCATGCATGGACATTTGTGCATTTGTGGGCACACAGCACATCAGCTTCAGACAATGAACAAATACTCCAATTCCAGTTTGGAAAGTAGGGGTTTTTCCAAACTATGAAAAGTAGCTTTTCCCAAGCCTAAGAAATAATGATAATAAATTACAACAGTAGAAGTGGAGTCTAACTCCAATCCACACTCCCCATACACTGCAGTGTTTCATGACTTACAAAAACCTGGAAGAACTGGCAGTGCAGCACAAAGACCCTGGGTACACGCTCTCTAATCATATTAGGCCCTATCCCACAGCACTGGGATTTAAATTTCAAATTGCTCTGACACGGGAATGGGACAGAAAGACACTTATGTAAGCTCCACGGGCAGGAGGAAATACAAACTGCAGCTGTCAGGCAGCAGAGCAGGTACAGCACCGCTGCCTTTGTGGGGAGGAGATGGAGAAATCCCTTAAACAACTCTGCCTTTGCTCCCCCATCCCTTCAGGCCAGCCCTGAGTGTGCTAGTGTTGAAGATTGCAATGCAAGATGTTTTCCATTACCATCTGTACGGGAGATTACCTTGTCAAGTGAGCAGTTTGCCTTATCTCTCTCTTTGAACGACCACATTCACACCTCCCTGGGGAGGGAACCTCTGCTGACAACAGACTACTGAATATCAGTGCATGACTGATAAGAACTATAACATCCCATTGTGAGATGCTCCGCCCAGAGGGAGGAGCCAAGCACTGCTACCTCGATATAATCCAGAGGTTTTGAGACACCAGCATGGCTTTCTCCACGGGATTCCCCAGAGGAACAGCAGCTGTCTCTTTTTCCACTGGATCTTTGGAGGAAGAATACATCCTTCTCTACAGGACCCCCTTGCTCCAACAGAACCACACCTGACACTTCAGGGGGACTGCAGCCACATTTCCAATTGGACTGCTACCAACACCCCACAGGGTGTCAGGTTGGGTTCTGACTCTGTCAGCGTTGTTCTAGTGTACTGCATTGTTTATTTTATACTTTTATTTTTCTTCTCTATTAAAGAACTGTTATTTCCTGCTCCCATATTTTTGCCTGAGAGCCCCCTTAATTGTAAATTTATAGCAATTCGGAGGGGTGGGGAGGGTTTACATTCTCCATTTCAGGGGAGGATCCTGCCTTCCTTAGCAGACTCCTGTCTTTCTAAACCAAGACAACTAGTAAAGGTTGTGTGTGCTTGAGAACTGCTTGTACTATTGTAAAAACACTGTAATAACATACCAGTTTTACAACTTTCACAAAGTTGTGGAGTTTTGTTTGTCTTCACAAAACACCCCCCTCATCTTGTAAATCAATCTTCTTGGTTCCTCAAAGTCTGAACTTTCCCAATAAGGAGGCAATAATTCTTTTCTTGGAATCTTGGTGTCTTGTTGCTGTCATCTCTATCCAGATAGGATAATGTGAAGAATTTCTTGATTATCTTTTCCATTCCTTGTGCTAGTTACAAAAAAATATCTTACATCACATAGTTTCTATTTTAATATTATGTTATAGCCTAAAAACTATTTACCACACTACTTAAAAGAAATAATTACAGTATAACTTTCCAGCATAGCACACATAGTATTCATTTTAATATTTGTGAAGAGCCAATCATATAATATGCATTTTTCACAAAAATAAACGATGCAGTAATGCAAAACAACACTGTCAGAGTCAGAATACGACCTGACACCCTGTTGGTCAGGATGTTGGCAGCAGTCTGATTAAATGGTGGCTGCAGTCCTTCTGGAGTAGCAGATGTGGTTCTGTTGAAACAGTGATCCTGTAGAAGGGTGCAGTCTTCCTCTGAAGGTCCAGTGGTGGTGTAGATGGGCCTGGTCTTCCTCTGGGAATCCAGTGGGAAAGGGCTGCTCCTCTGGGAATCAGGTGGGAAAAGGCTGACTGTGGTCTTCCAAATCTCTGATTATATTTAGGTAGGAATGCTTGGCTGTTCCCCCTGGGCAAAGCATCTCCAAATGGGATGATGTAATTTTATCAGTCATGCAGTGAGACTCAATGACCCATTAACAGAAGATATCTCCCCGGAGGAAGGATTGATTGTGGAAGAGATAAAGAAAACTGCCCAATTAACAGAAGATAATTGCCCCTTCTCTAACACAGAGGAATAGAATACATACCCCCATTTCCAACCTAAGACATGCCTTGAGTTTTTTTATTTTAGCAAAACGAACTATTGAGATTGCAAGGTGGGGGAGTGACCCTGGGCTATACATCCTTTCCAAGGATGCCAGGTGTATTTTGCTGAGATGCCCTGGGCGAGAGGGCTTAAATATTTTCTGGTAGTGGTATGCCAGCTGGCAGGGTGGCCAGAGGAGTTTCTGGACACATCAGTAACTATTGCATGAGTTATTAAAGTATTTTTGGAGTAAATAATTCCAGGAGATGGAATTATGAAGTCAGTGCACTTGGATGGGGGAACTCATTTTACAGGGAGATCATTCAAGCTGAAAGGAATGAGGGATTTGTCTTTACAAACAAACTGTGAGTCTGCTGATAAGTAAAGTTAAATACAGAGAGATGAAAGAAACAATGGGAAGAACCATAAATTCCATAGGAATTCCACTAATTGACACAAGGAAAAGAAAAAGAGGGAGGTATACATTAGAAGGGGATCTTAGGTATTAGGCATTAGGAAGTCTGTACCTCTCAAGTACCTCAGCCAATGGGGAAAGAGAGAGGGAAACGTGACCAGGAAATTAGGATAAAAAGGAGGCTGCATCCTCTAACAATTTGAGAGACCCCAGGGGAAATGTCCCATGTTGTCTCCCTTTATTCAAATGAAGTTACAGGACTCCACTGTCTTCTCTTTGGACATAAACCTCTGGTGTTTGTGGATTAATTTTCCTGACAAAATGGGGGCTCTTGTCCAGGATATTTCCTCTGTCCAGGGGTGGTGCGCAGTGAGGGGAACTGAAGGCGCGCCTCACGCAGTTTTGGTGATCAGCTCCCCTTGCTGGCAGCCAGCATCGGGCAATTGATTGGATTCCCAAGACTGTCCAGGAGACCAAGAAGTGGTGGGCCAGGGAGGGGTCCCTGAAGAGTCCACAGGGAAGGACCACTGAAAATCTCACTGGTGAGTAAAATGGGATCTTCGGGTAGTAAACCTGGGAGGGCACCCATGGAGGATAGCACAAGTCAAACAGGGCACCCATGAAGGGTTGCAAAGGTAAAGCCGGGAAGGGGCCCCAGCAAAACAGATGACGATCCCAAGGGATGACGATCCCAAAATATTCCTTGCAAGAAGGTGGAGTTGGTTCACACATTCTGCCAGAGGTAATTAAGGATATAGATGCCCAAATAGGGAAAGAAGGGAAAGTTGAGAAGGGGTCTCGACAATCCACGCTCACAGGGAGGGGCAATAACGGGAGTCAAGAAGGGGTCTCGACAACAGGAGATGGACAAAAGGTGTTGATGTGTTGACAAAAAAAATAGTTGAAGGGGAATGTAGAGAAATATGGTTGAGGCAAGGAGCAGCAGGACCAGGTGCGGAGGTGGGGAACCAGGAGCACGGGTGGGGGCCTGTGGGAGCCTTGGTGCAGCCAGGGCTCAGCGCCGGGTGGTGCCTGATCACACCATCCCTGAGCAGGGGCAGCGGCAGTGGCCACTTGCCCCCATGAGACTGTGGGACACCCCGGCCACCTGTAGTGCTGCCAGCCATGCCCACTGGGAGTGCTGGGGGCGGGGGGACACCATGTTTGGATACTGTAGCAGGACATAGACCGGCTCTGGTATACAGTGTGTGATAAAGAGAGTGAACGCAAGGAGGAGGAGACTGGGAAATGCAGATTGTATGTGGAAGGATTAGGATTTTCTCTTAAGGATTTAGTTTGACTAACTGGAGAAACGAATGATTTTGAGCTGTGGGAGAATGAGCACCCACAGGCAGTAGTGGGGGGAGGGGACACGACGGACTAGAGGAAGGGCAGAACAAGCCCCTGGATGAATTGGTTAAAAAGATAACCCAAATGTATGTAAAAAGGGATGAGGAAAAGGCAAAGGCAAAAGCAAAGGTGATGGCAGAGTTTTTACAGCCCAAGAGGGAGGAGCCACAGGGCCCAAGGGGCCCCCTGGGACAAAAGGGATGGGATCAGCCACAAGGATGTGGCAGAGACATTCCCTCCTCAGCAGGGGAGACCCAACCCTAACAGCAGTTTCAAAGGAATCAATGTCCTATCTGCAGGGCAGAGGGACACTGGAAGCAGGATTGTCTGCAAAAATAACTGGACCCTCAGGAGGAAGGAAGACCAGAGGATAATGGAGATGGATTGTTAGGGGTGTCAGGGGCTCCCATTGTACCAGGGATCCACCACAGTGGAGCCCTTGTTAACTTTTAAGGTGGGTCCAGATCGAGAGGAGGTGTGTTTCCTGGTAGACATGAGGGCCTCTCGATCCACCTTCAATTTTATCAATAAGGGGGGAAAATCGTCAAAAAGATCTTTGATTATTCAAGGGGTCGTGGAAATTGTAGTTTCTTCTGTTGGTTTAGAAGTTTAAAGGCATCTTTCTGTGAGGTAATTGTGGTAAATGAATTTGGGGATTTGATTCCTTTGTCTATGTTTGGTTTTGTGCAGAACCTAAAGTTCCTGTTTGGAGGGGACTCATACTCCTGTGCTTTTTGTGTCTTTTGTTGTGAAAAGCAAGAATTGTCAGGTTTCAGTCCTGAAGACAATTCTGCACCTCCTATCTTGTGGGGAACCTTCTCCCCACCAGTCTGTGGTCTGTTGTGGAGAACTAAAATTGGCAGGTTCTAATTCGGAGGCCAGTTCTGTAGCTGCTGTCTGGTGGGGATGGTGTTGTCCCTATGCAAGCCTAGGTATTTATCATGCAACTTCCTCTGTGGAGGCTATAGGAAAACTTTAGGGGAAAATATTTTGTTATCCTTCCTTGTGTGAAAAACGAGGTTCACTTTCCTGTTAAAAATTAAGAGTTTAATAAAGGACAATAGGAGACAAAGACAATAAAGCAAAGATTTATGACCAGGTGCTTGGCATTCAGCCAAGAGCACACCTGCTATTTTGGAGACACCCTTTACATACCTTTTCTATTGCATCAGCCTACTGCATATTCATAAACAATTATGCATATTTAAACTTTTCCCCAAATGATTCTACATGTTCTAAGAACTATTTAGCATGTCTCCTCCTTGGGTCCTCCTTTTTAGAGCATGCACATTTCTTGGCTGTGGTTTTAGTCCGTTCTTGTTATCACCTCCAGTTTGGGCTTTGGTCCATGTTTTCTACAGACGATGGGTGCTGATAATTGGCATGTAAGTAGCAGGGGTCTCTATCATATGTTTATTGAATGTTATCCCAATGAAGCAGGCAGTTTAACACAGGCATACTATATCAGCTATTTCACTACTATGTCTAAGCTTAGTTAACAACAGAAATAAAAAACTATCTTTATAGCAAAGTTATTTTAACATTATACATATAGTATCCATCTTAATATTTGCAAAAAGCCAATATTATAATATGTATTTATAACAGTTCCCCCTCTTCTTTTTTTATAAATCATTTGGCTTGAGCAATAATTCTTGTTTTCTAACTTCCATTATTCACTCATTTTTTTCACAAATAAATTTTGCTTCTTCAAAGGGGTCTTCCATATTATTTTGTTTTTTTAAACCACGATCTTTTGTGTCATCCCAGATGTAGCCAATTTTGGGTCCATAGGCATTGTTACCACTTGCATGCCTTGGACTACGCTGGTGATTAGCCAAATAAAACAGGGGATCAAGCAAGGAAGAAATATCAAACCAGCTGTAGCGCATAAAAGGAAGAAGCCTAGCTTCTTCCACCATTCTATTCCCAATACATTATCCCACCAGCTAGTTTTAGCATTGATTCCCAATTTTGGACTGGTACATGGGCTATTTTTCTGATATTCTTTGCTATATCCAGGACGGCATCCCCATTGTCATCTATTTTTAAACAACAATTTGATGTATTGAATTTTCCACAAACACCCCCTTCTTCAGCTAATAAATAGTCTAAAGCCAACCTCTTCTGATACACTGCAGCTCTCGTTTGGGTTTGTTGCCTTGTTATTAATTCCATTGCCCGACCAGTTTTGTTCGTTATTATCTCTACAGCGGCTTGGAGCCTTATAATATGATTTAGCATACAAATTGGGGTCTGATATCCACAATTCCCATTTTGTGCCCAGGTGGCTGGCCCATATGTTTCCAATATGCATTCAGGAGGCCATTCCTCAGCCCCCCATTTTTTAAATGCTCTGATCAATTCCCTTTTATTTCTTTTTAGGCCCTCATAAATTGGTACTTCTAATTGATCTCCATCTGGTCCTGGTAGAAGAAAGGATCCTGGCTGTATGATTCCCAGAGTACAACTCCCTTTCCATTGGGAGGGGAGTCTTGGGTATGCTCTTTTCCCACATATCCAAAATAAGCCATCTGGTGCTTTCCAATAATCATTTTTCTGTTGATTTATATTCTCCCAAAATTTGGATATTTCTGGGATTCCAAA
>JAWMRF010000032.1:17884130-17900072 GCA_035221435.1 Sphenopsis melanotis | reverse complement strand
CTCCAGGCTGAGCACCCCCAGCTCCCTCAGTGGTTCCTCACAGGGTTTGTGTTCCCAGCCCCTCTCCAGCCTCGTTGTCTCCTCTGGATGTGCTCTGTGTCCCAAAGTCCTTCCCAACCTGAGGGGCCAGAGCTGGACACAGCACTCGAGGTGAGGCCTCTCGGGCCCTGCAGGTTCTTTTCTCCAAGATGCCACCTTTGGTCACCCTTGGAGCCATCAGTAACATTGCCCATAAAAACCAGTCTGACCCTTGGGTGGAGAACACGAAGCTGAAGGAAATTTGGAGCAGCTTTAAGAAAAGCAGAGCTCTCAGGGCTGTTTGTTGAGCTCAGCAATGCCTCCCTCAGCTCTCCTCCCAGGGTGGGACACAGGGGTGCTGGGCTGGGAACAGAGCAGGCTGCAGGGAAATCAAAGGATGCTTTTGCCCTGGCAGGGGGCTGTTTGTGCACTGCTGGGATGGGACAAGCCCTATTTGCTTCATGGCAGGGTGCTGCTTGTGTAGTGAGCTGAGGGCCTGGCCGTGGGGAGAGCAGGCTCTGAGCAGCCCCAGCTGCCAGGGGACTTTGTTGTTCTTCCCATCCTGGGAGATGAAGCATGGAGAGAGGCAGCCTAACCTTTTGTTCCAGCTGCATTTTTCACATTTCATGTTGGTTTGTGGTATGCTGAGCGAACTCCTGACATCTGGAGTCCCAGCAGTGCCTGGCCCCTGAGTACAGTTTCCATTACAAGCCAGACCCCCCTCTTTGCCTTTTTATTTGCACAAGAACACAACACCCGGGCTCTGCATCCCTCTGAGCAGTGGCTGGGACCCAGAAAACCACAGACACTTCATGTTCCACCTGGTTCTCTGCTCCTCTCCTGTGTTCTGCCATTTGCAGGATGGATTGCACAAAACCACAGACACTTCGTGTTCCACCTGGTTCTCTGCTCCTCTCCTGTATCCTGCCATTTGCAGGATGGATTGACTGTTATCAACTTTTTTCTGTCTATTCAAGAACTTAATTTATAAATTACTGTAATCTGTGTGGCTGGAAAGAAAGCCTCAAGGAAGGGATTTCTACTTTGCCTCCTTTGGATTGGCTGTATCCCCTTCCTGAAGCTTGATCCTGCTAAATTTTGTGACCCTGCACTACCCAGATTGGGAAACTGAGAAGGGCAGGAGACATGGCAAAGTCTACACCCCTGTTGGGGCTCTCATTCTGATCCTTAAATCCATTTCTCATTTCCCAAGAACATCAGGTGACATTAAATTTCTGGTTTGACAGGAATGGCAGAATTAGCATTTCCTTATGGGAGTAAGGAAATGCTCCTGCAAATCTAATATTAAATTCTCCAGCAAATCTAATATTAATTCTTCCTTGTTATGTCTTTAAATTGAGAGCAAAGCAGTTGTGTCAAGTGAGAAGATGTGAAATTTGGATTTGTGGGGTTGTGCTGTGTCTCTGCTGAAATGGTGTGAGGCAGACAAGGATTTGGGACTGGACTCTTGCCCATCAATTCCCCTGGAAGCACCAATTTTTTGTTGCCTTGGCACTGGCACAGAGTGCTGTCCATCCCTTGCAGAGAGCATAAAATCAGATTTTAGTGATAACCCCCTCACCTGGCTGCCCTCAGTGTGAACAGCAGGAGCTGCTTGTGGGACTGGAGAATCCACATGAACTTTCCAACCCAGGAGAGAAAATGCAATGACCTTTCTGATGAGAAAAAGAATGGCAAAAGCCCAAAACCGAATATAAAAGAAATCCAATTAAACATAATGTAACTTCTGGGTTTAGCTAGTCCTCTACCAACAAAAATGAAACACAGAAAAGCTCAGAAGTTATTACCTATTTTGAAAATTTAGTTAAATAACATTAATTACAGGGCAGAAATTCAGAGGCTGGGCAGTGGCATTGCTCCAGAGGCAGGCAGAGCAAGGCAGGGCACACAGGAGCAAAG
Source organism: Sphenopsis melanotis (assembly GCA_035221435.1). Taxonomy (NCBI): domain Eukaryota; kingdom Metazoa; phylum Chordata; class Aves; order Passeriformes; family Thraupidae; genus Sphenopsis; species Sphenopsis melanotis. The sequence goes on along the minus strand of JAWMRF010000032.1, from coordinate 17,898,134 downwards.
AGAAAATGAGCTCTGAGCACACAGCCCTTGTACCCAGCCAGGAGCACTGAAGATCCAGAGCCCTTCAAACCATAAACCACCACAAATGTTCCCCCACAAGTGCAGCTGATGGAATCTCACTGCTTCTTTCTCTTTCTCCTTTTTCTTTTTTCTCCCCCTACAGCTGCATTTTGTGAATAGTCCTGAATTCTGTTTTGTCACTTGCACTGTGCTCTCCCAATCAGAATCACAGAATCATTTAGGGTGGAAAAGACCCTTTAAGATGATCGTGTCCAAATATTAACCCAGCCCTGCCAAGTCCACCAACCCCTGTCCCCAAGTGCCACATCTGCACATCTCTTAAACCCCTCCAGGGATGGTGACTCAAAGACTGCCCTGGGCAGCCTCTGCCAGTTCATGACAACCTTTTCAGTGAAGAAATTTCTCCAAATATCCAATTTAAGTCTCTCCTGGGGCCACTTGAGGCTTTATTTTCTTATTCCATGCCTTGTTCCTGTAGATCTGTAATCTCCATTTTGCTCCTGCAAGTTTTTCTCTTTAGGATCCAAATACAATATATATTATAAAACAGTTCAGAAAATCAGAAGACTTAAAACAGAGCAAAAGGGAAAATTTTAAATGGATGTGTTTTACACCTTATTAAAAAATCAAATATATAATATTGTATTTACATTCTTCTAATATATTAATTTATGGATGTGTTTATGGTCTATATAAATGTTTTAGATCCTAGAGTGACACGCTATTTTATTTGAAAACAACATTCATGTTCTGCAGTTTGTATGGAGTGTGTATGCAGCAGCTGGAAGTCCTCTCTATCCCTAGAATGGTAATCCTCTAGTTGGATATGATGATAATTCAGCATCTTGGTCATGTATATGATATGTCCATGTAGAGATTTGTTCTATTTAGGACCCATTTAAAAAAATAAAAATCATTCTGACCAGGGTATGCAGAGCCTGACCCCCCAGGCTGTCCCCTCCTGTCAGGAGCTGTGCAGAGCCACAAGGTCCCTCCTGAGCCTCCTTTTCTCCAGGCTCAGCCCCTTCCCAGCTCCCTCAGCTCCTTCCCAGCTCCATTCCCTACCCTGGACCCCTCCAGCCCCTCCAGGTCCCTCTTGTGAGGGGCCCCAAACTGACCCCAAGGTTTGGAGTGGTGCCTCCCCATTGCCCAACACAGGGACTGCTATCAAATATCACTCCTGGTAACTCTCAAAGAAAGAGATTTTCTCTCTTTGAACACACTGGAGTGGTTAAAAAAGCCCCAAAACACTTTCCTGTGTGCCAGGCAGCACAGGGGTTACCTGGTGACTTCAATAGACCATGGACTAGTTGAGAATTTTCTTTTTTTAAACCCAGTGAGAATCAACTCAATGAAATATAAAAGTCCCCAGGAGATTGGCATCACAGTCCCTCTGGTCCTGTAAATTTAACAGAATTTTCTGACCAGAGCATAATTCAGTCCAGCAGGATTCCCATATTTGATTGGTGGAATGAAAAGATGTGAAAAGATGTTCTGGCCTCAGTGTCTGACCCACTACACTCTTCATGGCTATCCCATAAAAAAACAAGGAGATTAAAAGAATGTTCACGTGTTTTAACTAAATTTTCAAAATAGATAATAACTTCTGAGGTTTTCTTTGTTTCATTTTTGTTGGTAGAGGACTAGCTAAACCCAGGAATTACATTATGGTTCATTGCATTTCCTTTATATTGGGTTTTGGGCGTTTGCCATTCTTTTTCTCATCAGAGAAGTCACCACATTTTCCCTCCTCAGTGAAATTCAGGTGAGCAAAGAGCAGCCCATTATTCTTTGGCAGATAAAGAGCTCCTTTATTCCCATATGCTGAGGGTTTACCTACATAATTTCACTCCCAAATTGTAGGGAAATTAAACCCCAAATGCAGTTGAGAACCCTTTTTGCCAACTGAGGGATATTTTATATTCTCAGTCCATTTTTGTGCCTGTTGGTTATGAGCTGCTCCTATCACAGATGTACCCACTCAGTTGTGTGTGCAGAAACAGAAAAACCAAAATAAAACAAAAAAAAAAATCAGAGCTGGAGGGTTAGCCCCAGTTTTACTCACTGAAACAACAACTGCAACCCCCAAATTTCCCCCTAATTGCATCATTATAATTCGTAATTATTCTGAAATTGCATCTCCTAGTGACTGGAGGTGGGACCTTGTCTGGGTGTGTGGGGTGATGAGTTACACACACATTTTTCCTGAAGTAATGACAGATGGCAAACAAGTGAGGGATGAAGTAACCTGCTCCACAACATGGGAGGAAATGTAGCATTTAAATTCCCATCTGGAATGCCTTTCCAGGCATTCTGCCGGGGTCTGGCTGTGGATTTGTGTCCCCAAGTCCCTGGTGTCACTTTGGGTCCCTTGAGCTGCTCAGCTTGGGGGGCACAGAAGGCACCAATTACAGCCCCCCCCAGGGGCTCATGGCTTGGGGCTCGGGCACATTGTCATTTTTATTTATTCTTATTATTATTTTATATATTTTTTATTGTAGAAAGCTGGAAAACAGCAGTTTTCCTAAAAGCAGCCCTGGTTCTGTTGTCCCGTTTGGATTTCTATGATTTAATGTTTACTTTGCCATAAGGAATTTAGGTGCACAATAAAATCATTTAAATCCTGGTGAGATAAATAATTTAAATCCTGGTTAGATAAATCATTTAAATCCTGGTGAGATAAATCATTTAAATCCTGGTTATATAAATAATTTAAATTCTGGTTGGATTTCTCACAAATCCACATTTGAATTTCAGCGCTCCCTGGGATTCCATGATTTTTTGTTCCCTTCACCAAAAAGAATTTAGGTGCACATTAAAGTCATTTAAATCCTGGTTAGATAAATCATTTAAATCTTGGTTAGATAAATAATTCAAATCCTGGTTAGACTTCTCACAAATCCATTATCCACAGGCTCCCTGGGATTCCATGATCTGTTGTTTCCTTCAGCATACGGAATTTAGGAGTACAGTATAATAATTTAAATCCTTGTTAGATTTCTTACAAATCCATTATCCATATTCAGATTTTGGTGCTCCTTGGGATGCCATGATTTTCTGTTTCCTTCACTGTAAGGAATTTAGGAGCACATTAAATTATTAAGTTTACATCCTGGCTAATTTTCTTACAAATGCATTATCCACATTCAGATTTTGGTGCTCCCTGGCATTCCGTGATTTGCTGTTCCTTTCTCCTTCACTGTAAGTAACTTTGGTGCACATTAAAATAGTTTAAATCCTGGTTAGACTTCTCACAAATCCATATTTGGATTTTGGTGCTCCCTGAGATTTCATTATTTGGTGTTCCCTTCACCTAAAGGAATTTAGGTGCACATTAAAATCATTTAAATCCTGGTTAGATAAATCATTTAAATCCTGGTTGATTTCTTACAAATCCACATTTGGATTTTGGTGCTCCCTGGCATTCCATGATCTGTTGTTCCTTTCTCCTTCACTGTAAGGAACTTAGGTGTACATTAAATTAGTTTAAATCCAGGTTATATTTCTCACAAATCCATTATCCACATCCAGATTTCAGCATTCCCTGGGATTCCAGGATTTGCTCTTCCCTTCACTGAAAGGAATTTAGGAGGAAAATTGTTAAATAGTTAAAATTGTAAAAATAGTTAATAGTTATAGTTAATATAAAATTAATAAACTAATATAAAATCAATAAAATATTTAATATTCAAAATCATTTAAATCCTGGTTTCTCACAAACCCATTATCTTCTCTGCTAATCCAATCATCATCTCTACTGGCCTTGCACTTTTGCTCCAAAGTGCCTCCTGGAAATCATGGATGGTCACACGTCACCTGCTGAGGGCTTCTGAAATGTGCCACTGGTAATGTGTAAAAAAAAAAAACCAAAACAAACCACACACACACTTTTTACATGAAATTCCAAGTATTTCTAGACACATTTTTTCAAAATATTGTCCTCTGACAACCTCTCATTATCACTTCCAATATTCAGGGCTTTGTTTCCATAGACTTCCCAAAATTGTATTTTATATACCAAAATAAAATTCTATTAAATAATAGAACTCTATTAAAAATAGAAAATTCTATTAAATAGTATTCTAATAAAATAAAGTTCTATTTTATATACCAAAAATGGTATTTATTCCACACAGAAAATTCCTTTTTGGTAATGCTGTATGCTCAGGCATCTTCCTCCTGTTTTTTCACAGCAGTGCTGCCATTCCCTAAGATTTCTGCTGGCTTCAGGACTGATTATTAAGGGAAAACTCCCAGCACTCAGTGTGCAATGTGTGGCAGGGCTCTCCTGTGCACAGAGCACATCCCAGCTAAGCCTGGCTCAGCCAGATGTTGCTGCACTGAAATGACCAAAAATAAGCCCAGCAGACCAAAATCCATTTATTACCCACCAGCAAAACTCCCAAATCCACTGGCACTTAGCTTGGGAAAAAAAGTGATTTAATACCTGATTTGCTTTAATTAGGGTGGGCTTGGCATTGTGTTTATATTTGGGATTTACTGTGGGAGATGTTGGATGCTTTTTATATTTTTTATATTTTATAAATATATAAATCTATATATATATTTATTGTATTTTGTGCAGAACAGTAAAAATTACTGAATAGTCCCCTCAGATAGATCTGTTAGGACCTTTGTGTCTACATTAAATTATAAACACATGAAGTTCTTCAAGGCTAATTCTTTTAGCTTTTGAAATGGAGTTTAGTAATTTAATATCTAAAATTTTACCTAAGTATCATGTGCTCAATCAGCATTATATCTATAACAACTGTGCTCTTAATGCAGGTTTTTGGCACAAGTGCACCTTTATTTAGGTATTTTACATATTTTAATGAAAGATTTTGTGACTTCCAGGCTCTCCTTGGTGTTCCTCTGCAGTTACCCGTGGCATTGTTTTCCCTGGAGTGAATTGGCAAGGTGAGGACACACCTCTGAGAGCTTTGGGATTGTCCCTAAAAAGAGGCAATTTACACTTATCTCTAATCAATTCCAGGCCTGGCAAAGGGTATCAGCTCCTCCTGGTTCTGCTGGCTGTTTGTCACCAGTTTAAGGCTGTCTAAAATTATCCTGTTTATATTTTTGTCTTGTTTCACCTCCCCTTTCCCACACAGCCCTGCTGAGGGACACAGCTGTATTGTCTTAGTGAGGACACAATTACCCAGGGCCAAATCTTTCCCACATTGCCTATCTTTAGCCTTCCTGTGCTTCATTTGAAGATGAATAAATAAACAGAATACACCACGAGCAGGGATCACTTTCTGGAGTCAGCTGGTTGGAAAACAACCTGCTGAACAATTCTCTTTGGGCCCAACCTGTCCTTTTTCCCTGGAGCTCCTCTGAGGGCAAGCTCACAACCAGTTCCACACTGACTGAAGCACTGCAGCACTGGATAATTCCTTCCTGAGCTTTCAGAGCCCTTCTTTGCTCCCCTGAGGATTTTTATATCCATTCCAAGAGCATCATTTGTGAATATCAAAGTTTTTGCCTTTAATCAGAAACTTCCTGAGGAATTGTTGCTTAAAGGTGAACGTGGCTCTCCGTGTGGAGACAGTGAAAAAAACTATTCACAAATTTATTTAGACACTGAGTGTCCAGGGCTTGAGATCTTCTCTGGTCCCTAGAACCTGCTTTGCTAGCTCAGCTCTCTCTCCCTGTTCAAAGGGGAAGATTTTCCTCCTAAAAATGAACTAAATGGTGAAAACAGGACACTGACACTCAGTGATCACTGGGGTGCTCAGCTCTATCATCTTTATCCTTAGTTTATTTTCCATTACCATCACAGGACATGGTGTGAATCTCTTTTAGTGAGTGAAATTCTTTTTCTGTGTCTAAAGATTTGGGAGAACCTTCCAAACAGCCTCTTGAAATGAATTCTACCCTTAAATGTGAATAATGGTCCCTGTTGCTGTGCTGAGAGGAGCAGAGGCAATTCCAGCTCTGACACAGAACCACGTTCAGCCTTCCAGTGGGTCTCAGAAGGACCTAAAAGTTAAAAAACATCATTTTCATTGAAATCACAAATTCATCCCTCCAAAGGAATAAATCTTCTGGGAATTTAAGATCAGAGATTTGATGTTCATTCCTTTGTAGCTCTGAAGCTTCCTCTGCTGTGGAAGTGCAGAGCCTGCCAGCCAGTGTGACCCCCAAAATATGGAAATGAGGGAGCAGAGTTAACCCTTCACAGACAGGGGATGTTTCCATCCATTTTAGGGTTTTTCCTGGCCCTAGAAGCTGTGCCTGACTGGGATGGGGCACACAGGAGCAGGACAGGTTGGGCACTGAGTTCAATATTATCAGGGTGCTGCTGCCCAGGGGCAGGTGGTGCCCAGCCAGGCACAAAGAAAGCACAAATCCTCTTTTTAAAGCTGTGTAAGTCTAAGTCTTTGTAAGTCTGTGGCCCAAAGATATTTTTTTGATAGCTTTTCAATCTGCTTGCTGTTATTTTCCTTTCTGGGGATGCCTTTTTGCTGCCCCAGCTGACCTCCCCACCCACTGGGATTTTATTGCTGTGCCATCCTTCTCTTTTGGCTTTTTTTCCAAGGTTTTCCAGGTTTTAGTCTAGGACTTGTTCTTGTGTGGAAGCCAAATCATGTTTTTCACCATTGTCACACTTGTTGTCTACATTAATACACGAGTTTCATGGTGGGCAAATGAATTTTCTTCTTCAGTCACACCTTCAAGTTACAGGGGTGCAAATGGTGAGAACCAGACACAAAACATGAGCAGAGCTTACACAGAGAGGGTAGGAGTGTAAGGACTCAAAGAGCTGCCTGTTAACAATATTTTCATCAGACAACAAGCAGGATTAATCCAGCCTGAGGATTTGATCCTTGTGTAGAGCGGTCACTTAAGAGCTGGACCTTCCAACTCAGATTATTCTGTTATGGTAAAAAAACCCCCACAAATGCCACATTAAAGATCTTCCATGTGATCTTATTTTTTTCCCCCCAGCATATAAAAGCATTAATTTTAAAATCAGCCATCTCAGCATCTCAGCTTGTTATTTGTTTAAGAACAGAAATGAATTCACCCCAGAAATTCAAAACATTGAGACAATGAGGTAATGAATTGACAGGAAAATGGGCAAATGAACTTCATTTGCAGTCACACCTTCAGGTTACAGGTGTGCAAATGGTGACAATAAGACAGAAAACCTGAGCAGAGCTTGCACAGAGAGGATAGGAGTGTAAGGACTCAAAGAGCTGCCTGTTAACAATGTTTTCATCAGAAAACAACCAGGATTAATCCAGCCTGAGGATCTGATCCTTGTGTGGACCAATCACTTAAGAGCTGGACCTTCCAACTCAGAATATTCTGTGATTCCCTGTTATGGTAAAAAAAAAGACAAATGCCACATTAAAGACCTTCCATGTCCTCTTTATTATTCATTTATTTATTTATTTTCAGCATGCAAAAGCAATAATTTTAAAATCAGCCATCTCAGCATCTCAGCTCATTATTTGTTTAAGAACAGAAATGCATTCACCCAGGAAGGTCAAACCCTTGAGACAGTGAGGTTTTGAATTGACAGGAAGACGGGCCTGGCTCAGCAGATCCTCCAGGCCTCCACAGCAGAGCCTGTGCTTGGAGAGCAGGGTCAGATCACACCTGGGCTGATTCCTGCTCCAGGAGATGCCAGAGATCCCAAAAATGAGCTGCTGCATGATCTGGAATTCTGCTGGCTCCTGGAGAAATGGCAGCATTATTTTATTTTCTGCTTTTGCTCCCAGCTCCAGCAGAATGAAGCTCTTCCTGCCTTTCCTGCATTGCATGGCAAGGATAAGCCAAGTTTTCCTGGGAGCTCCCCTGACTGCAGGAAGGTTTCAGTCCAGCTGCATTTAAAAGATGACATTTAAACATCATATTTAAAAAATTAAAATGAAATTTTAAAATATAAAATAAATAAAAATTAAAAATAAATAAGTAAATAAAATACAGAAATAACTATAAAATGACTGTAAAAGTAAATATTAAAATATATATAAAAGAAATAGAAAATAAAAAATAAATAAAAAACTCAATATAAAAATAATTATAAAATAAATATTACAATAAATATTAAAATATATAAAATAAATATAAACAAATGTAAAAATAAATATAAAACAAATATAAAAATAAATAGAAAATAAATATAAAAATAAATATAAAATAAATAAAATGTTAAAATTAATAAAACTAAAATAAAATATTTTAAAATGTAATTTTAATTTTAAAATTTAAAAAAAATTAATTTTAAATTTCAGAGATAACCCAGCCATTTCTCCAAAGGAGTTTGAGGCAAGGGCAGAATGTGACACGTTGGGGAGTGAATTATCATAGGTTTGGATGTTTTTAGTGAGAGTCAGTGTGTCAGGCACTGTGAGGAGCAAGGGCTGTCTGAGTGCATGTGGCACCCATGGGAGGTCACCCACCCCAAACCCTTTTCCTGGGTAAATTCCCCTCTGGAAGGCTGAACCCTGTTGATCCCCTTCCCTTTGTTTTATTCTCCTCCCAGACACAGCTGAGCCTCGCAGCAGCACACTTTAGAAAAGACAAGACTTTCAAAAGCAGCAAAATGTGCCAAAATCTCCAAGGGGCTCATCTGGAACGACATCAGGACTCAGGGGGGACAAAGCTCCAGGACAGACACACGGCCACAGGGACTGTGGCACACACTGCCTGGCATCAGCTGAGCAAAACAGGCACGGGGGGAAGGGGAAAACCTTCTGTGAGCAGCAGAGCAGGGCACAGAGGGGTCCTGGGCCTGCTCCAGCCCATCCCTGCTCCCTCCTCTGTGTGCTGAGGAGAAAAACCCCCAGAATTTCATTCATTCTGTGCAACCCTCTCCTATTTCCAGCACAGCTGGGGGGCACAATTGACAAAACCCCCCCCAAAGTAGGCCGGACTGCAGGGAAATAAGCCAGGCTTTGCATTCAGGCTCATCTAGCTGGGGTCTGGCTTAAGGACTTCAGGAGGAAAAACTTCTGTCATTTATTTGGCATTCTTCATCAGGGTTAAATAATTTTCTCGTGGTTTTTTTTTTTTCCCTCCCCTCCCCTTCCCTGCCCCCAAATTGACTCATCCATCACTAGAATCAATATGAATGCAAAGATTTTTGGTGGATTTGTTGTCATGGAAACCACTTCTCCTCTCTGATATTCCCTTACAGGCTTTCCAGACCTTTTTCTCGCCTTTAAATTACCATTCTGCCCTACATTCTGAACACCCTGGCTTTTAATTCCACCTTGTGAGCTCCATCAGGAAACAAACTGTGCACAAGCACAGCAAAACCAAGGGCCAGGAGAGAAACATTCCCTGCTGGAAGAGTGGGAACCAAGGATGGTCCCAAAATGGCTGTGGAGCAAAGGGATGCTGCAGCCCCCTGCCCTGGGGGGCTCTCAGGACCTCTGTGAGACTGAATTTCTGCTGAAATTCTCTCTCTGCAGCTGCTTTGTTACCCAGAGAAAGGCTCACGTTGTGATTAAGGCAGCAAGGCATGAAATGAGGCTCTGGACCAGTTAGAATTACTCACATAAATGAAGTTTGCAGGGTTTAATCTTGGGAGTTGCTCTCCCTTTTTCCACTTGGCACAAATTGCCAGCCCAGGCACTTGGATTTTCTCCTGCCATGGCTGCACAGACATGAGGGTGATCCCTGCATGTCCTGTCAGGTGTACTGGGAGCCTGGGATGCTGCAGGAGGCACCAGGAACAGGTATTTATTTGTAAAAATATCAAATATCAGGGGGTTCAGGTATTTATTTGTGTAAATATCAAATATCAGGGGGTTCAGTCTTTCACTCCTCCTGCATTCACAACCCACTGTCAAACTGCACATTCCATTAGGAGAAAATACAAAACTCTTACATTTTTAAAATGAATTTTTATGCTAATTTAGAAGTTGGAGGAAGTTTTCCTAGAAAGCCCAAGAAGTTTTGTGGCACATGGCTCCTATTTAAAGTGAGTACAATCTGTGCTTTTAACGTGGATAAATATAAAAACTCAGCAAGAAACCACCACCTAAGCAAGGTAAATTAAGAGGGAATGGCGAAAAAGGACCCCAAAAATGTACATTTTTTGTACATTCCCAAGTTTCTTATGCAGAGTTCAGGGGCTGGCAGGAAGCCTCAGTGTGACAGGAGTTGGGGAGGAAATTTGATTTTTAGTTTCCTTTTGCTCTGCCCTCCTCTCTCTGTCAAAGACAGTTGCTTTCACTCAGCATAATTTGCTATTGGTTGCCATTCATTGGTATCACCAATATTCCAGCAAAAAGGATTTAAAATCTCCCAAAATGGTGTTCTATAAAGGTGCTGCATGAAGCACTGTGAGTTTGAAGAGGTCCTGTTTGCTCAGAGAGTCTGCAAGGAATTTCTGATTTCTTACCTGCCCCACTCAGCAAAGTCTGGATTAGTTCTAACTGGTTTATTATTATTATTATTATTACTATTATTATTATTATTATTATTATTATTATTATTATTTCTGGGCAGGTCATTTTTTTGGGGTGGTTTTGGGTTTTTTTTTTTTGAGCACCCTTTACAAACCTAACTAAAACTTCTAACAGAAACATTTTGAAAAGAAAAAAGTCCAAATGAAATTCTGCAGCATTGACAGAATTCAGTTCCTCTGGCCCCTGGAAGAAAAAATAATCTGCTTTGCCCAGTTTAATGCCAAATTTACAATCTCAGCTTTAGACTGAGAAGTCTTGCCTGCCAGTAGCTCAGGAGTTAAAATCAGGAGTCTGACAGGCCTGCTCATCCACTGAATTAATACTTTGGGAGAAAGAAACAAGATGCATTCTTGTTGCAAACTACAGACGTTTCTATGAATAAAAATATGAGTTTTAAACATTTAAAGTCAAGAATTTGTTTTTTGTCTCCTTTTAAATGAAAGTAATGAGACCTTAGGTTGAAATTCTGCCTTTCTGTTGGAAGCATTACACTTTCCATGTCCACCTGTTGGGGATTTGTTTATTCTTGCTGAGAGCTTCTAAATTCATTTATTGGGTCAGGTCAGGTGCTGAAAGAAGAGGGGTTTGGTTCTTTTTCACTCTGTAGTGAATATAAAGAGCGGAGAAATCACCACACTTGCACTTTTGCCTACATTTGTCTTTAACTGACCTGTGAAAGTATGGATCATCCTGAAAAGAAAAGAAATTTGGAAAAAAAAAATCTCCTAGCAAGGAGGGAAAAAAAAAAAAAAAGATGGCAGCAAATGCAAAAAAGATAATTCTCCAAATAGAAGACAAAGTCTGTTCCAGTTATTTTTGTAAGGGGTTGATTGCAATTTGCATCCTGCTCAACCAGCATCTGCCATCAGCAGTGCTCAGTAGTCTTTTCTCTTTTATTTTTTTTGTATTTTGCCTGTGAATGTGGCTTGATGACATTTCCTTCCCAAATCCTTGCACAGTGATCACTCCCCCTTCTCCTCAGACCTGAGCATATCTTGCCACAGGGTACAGGTGATTTGCAGCTTTTATTCCATCCCGTTTTATCCCATTTCTGGCCCAGGGGGATCCCACGGAGCCCTCAGGGTGTGCTGGTTGAATTTTATTGGGAAATTGGATTCCCCAGGGAATACATCTGGGATTTGGGAGCTATGGGATGCACAGCAGTGTCTTGCACTTTCCTCTGGACTGAAAGAAAGACAACAAATGGGGAGTGAGAGGGGAAAAGCAATCCCTGTGAATTCCTCCCTTTCCTTTTCCAGAGGTGCACCTGGAGCAGGCAGAGAACAAAGCTCTGCTGGAGGGAGCACAAGCTGCCAAAAAGGCCTCCAAACCCCCCTTGCTGATCCATGGGGGCTGCAGGAGTCCCCCCATGGCTCACAGGAGCCCAGGGGGACTGAATTTTGCATTTTCCATTCCCTGGAGCCAGGCAGCATCCATCCCCCAGCGCCTCTGAGCAGGGCAAACAAGGACAGAAAAGCAGCAGGATTGATGTTCCTGTGCAGCTTGGGTTTTTAACTCTTCTTGCTTTCACACAGAATAATTAGATCCAGATGTTGGTTTTGTTTATCCCTTTTGCCTTTGAGTCTCTCTCGGTGCATTTTGATGACTGACAGGGGGAAATTCATCTTTCAGCAGCCATTATTAACCAGGGGGAACCTGCAATTCATTTCTCTCACAGCTTGGGGGTTCAACCTGCATCTCCTCTTGCTCAAAGGCCACAGAATTCTGGTTAAAAAGCATTGAGAACCCCCCCAGGTTTATCCTGAGGATGGTATTCCTGGGAATGCCCAGTGGAAATTGTTGGGAGAGAGGAAACCCATCCAGCAAGAGCTGGGTCAGTGAGAGAGGAGCAGCTTCCCACTTCCAACGCTGCTAAATTACAGAAAAGGGGATGGATTTAGGGAAATGCTGCTCCCAAGTGAATTAGTGCTCACCAGTCACCACAAAAGGCAGTGAGCACAGCCCTGATAACCAGGACATGGCACAGAACTAACCCCAACCTTTCCCAGCCAGCTAATAACCTCACTGCTTGTGTTTATTCTAGCTGAAAATGTGAAAAAAACCTCGCATCCTCCCCATTTAAATGCACTCTGCTGGTGGGCAAGAGCTGCTTTATTCAGAGCAGAGAGCAGGAGATAAAAAAGGAGGGAGCAATAATCAGTATTAGAAAAAATGAGTGGTGCTGTGACAGCAGGGATTTTGCTAACACAAGCAGCATAATATGTCAAAAAAAAAAAAAGAAAAAAAAAGAGAGCAGAATTCTGTCTGCAGTTCAGCTAACTGCAAGCATGTGCAGCTGTAAATTTGATTTAACTGTGGCAAGTAAACTGCTCAGCTTCAGGTAGCTGGGGTTTGGAATGCTAAACAGCACAGCAAAGATGTTATGGGCAGGAGGAACCAAAAGAACAGCAAAAGGAGCCTAAAGAGGAACCAAAGGAACGGCACAAACTGCAGCTCAGTGGGAAAGGAAGGGCTTTAAGGAGTGAATTTTCTGTTAGCACTGGTGGGACTCCTGCACCTTGTTCTGTACACACTGAACCAGTACAGCTGGAGGAAGGAAGTGTTTGTAACTGGGTTTTCCCCATAAAATTCAAAAAGAAAATAAAATGAAGAAGAAGAGAAGTAGAAAAAGGCAAAAAGGATGTGTTCACACTTCCCTCGTGACAGAGAAACAATATTTATCCAATGGCCCAGAAGACAAAGGCTCAGGATTCCAAACATAAGCACAGAAAGTCCATTGTCCCAAAGAGGCAGACCTGAGCAGAAACAGCCCCCAAATCACCTCGAGAAGCTGCTCCAAGAGGCGTTCTGGGAGAATTTATTTTCAACTGCATTTCAGTTCAATTATGCACCCAAAGTATCTCCCACTTGTCAACTCTTGTTTCAACTCAGCTGCCAAGGGGATTGGTAAAGAAATAATTGCAGCAGGGCCCTGAGCAATGCTTGGATCTGCCAGCACAGACATGGAGAGCAGAGCAATAATCACTGGGTAGCGCAGTGAGCAGCTCTGCCACAGCTTTGGCCACAGGGATGCCCCAGGTCTCTCACAGGTTTCTGATTCCAGCCCTGAGTCGGACACAGCCAGGGCTGGGACGTGCCCTGCATTCCATGGGGGGTTGATCCATTTGTGTTTCCTTTGTAATTCCATTTGTGATTCCCATTTCCACGCTCCCCAGCACATCTGATGGTTCCAGTGGTGCCTTAGGATTTTAGCTTTTATGTTTTTCAATTCCTGTGCTGCATTAGTGCATAAATTTAATACTCCATATAGAGTATTAGTTACTGTCTTCAGGTTTTATTCCGACACAAAAATATTGTATTTGCAGGGATCCCCATGGCAGGCAGGAATGATATCCTGCCATGGAATCTGACTCCATGTTCTCAGAAGACTAATTTATTATTTTATAATATTATATTATATTAAAGAAGACTATACTATACTAAAGATTACAGAAAAGATACTTAGAGAATGCTAAAAGATAATAATGAAAACTCGTGACTCTTTCCAGAGTCCTGACACAGCTTGGCCCTGATTGGCCAAAGAGTGAAA
>JAWMRF010000032.1:17871499-17884030 GCA_035221435.1 Sphenopsis melanotis | reverse complement strand
TGGAATTTTATCAGCCATGCAGGGACACTCGCTGGCCATGGACAGAAGATAATTAATAATTAATGGCCCATGAACAGAAGAGCTCTCCTGGAGGGAGGATTGATAGTGGAAGAGATAAAGAAAACTGCCCAATGAACAGAGGATAAGTGCCCCACCTGGTTTTAACAGGTGGCAATAGAATTATATATAATACACAGCAATAGAATTATGTATAATACACGCTCCCAGCACACTTTGCACTGCACCTTAAGACCCTTGGGAATTCTGTTTGGGACTCCCTCCCCTGCTCACACCAAAACTTGGTCACCCCAACACGTCACTGCCTGGAAATCCCTTTTCTCAAAATGTAGCAAGCAAAGGACCAGAATATTCCTTCCTAATGAAAAATGAAAGGTGCCTGGAAGTTCTTATTTCACCATGTATCATGGCTCTAAACAGGATTAAAGTTCAGAATTAATCTGGGCGGTAGGAATTTAGGAAAATATGGATTTTTTCACATATTCTGCAGAAGCTGAGTGAGTCCATTTCCCACAAAGTGTGTTCAACTGGCCCCTGCAGCAGCACAATTTACTTCATTAGTCTGTCTCAGAGCCTTCTTGTTTTGCCTACCAATCAAGATAATCACCCTGTCATATGAGCTTTGCAGCTGGGACAAATTGGAGGTCTTGGGAAGCAGCTGGAGATGAAAACCAAACCCCACAAAAGCTTCCTTGGAGTGTGTGCCTCCATCAGTTCTGTCTTGGAGCTGAAAACAAGTCCAAAAGGTGAAGAATTTCCATTTTCTCCTGATTTTTCCTTGCTATAGGCAGTTGCACTCATCTCAAGCTCTTCAGGGGAGCACGGCATTGCGCTGTGAACATCAGATATTTTCCGGGATATTCACATATTTTATATTTTCTCTGTCAGTCGTGACTCAGCTCCCCCAGCCCTTTCTGCATTGCTGAGAGCAGGAGTTGAGGAACCTTCTCAGGTAAGTCCTGGAATCAGCTCCAGCAGCACCTGGACTTTGGGATCTGAGAGATTCAAAGGCATTTCCCACAAGATTTTTGCTGCAGCTTTGCTCAGATGCACGAGATGAAAGTCACAGTCTGTGTGGAAAGCAGAGAGGGAAACAGAAAACACCATTTCCTCTCACAGAAAACACCATTTTTTCTGTTCAACAGTATTTTTGTAGTGGCAATGTCTTCACTACCCCCCTGAAACTGCTGAAGTGATAAATTCCATTAGTTTCCCTCTATCTGTAATAAATCTTGGCTTGAAATTCACATTCATACCCAGCAAGGCACAGATGGCTTCGAAATGTTCATGAACTCTATGAAAATCTGAAGAATTTAAATTCCTAATAAACCACCAAGCAAGCAAGGGAAGTCTAAGACTCCTCTGGTTCACTCATGATATTCCCTGCAACTTGCAGAAATTTCCTGTGGAAAATCTCAGTTTCTGGTGAGCTGATGCAAAGGCACAGAAAGGAAATCACATTATTCTTCAGACTTTGTCCAAATTCTACTGGTTTTATACTTAACATTCATTTATTTCACAAATATTTCCCTAGGTTTGGAAATATTTGCCCATGACAAAGTGCATTTCCATTGCAGCCAGTGAAATAAAATTCATGGGAATTAACTTCACAAAGCTTCACCTGGCACCTGCAGCTCAGGTCCCAGGGCCTGTTTGAAAGGACTCTTCCCTTTCCCCACATCAGGCAAGCTGTGCTGGTTTATCCAGGGCAGCAAAAGTGGGGAAAATAATTTCATTTCTGCTCAGGTTGCTGCTCTGCAAAGCCCCAACACCAGAATTCTGCCTCACTCTCATCTGTGGGCCTGCTCATGATGAGGAAACTCCACAGAGGTCAGCACAAATTCAGGTTTCCTCATCACCAGAATTTGTCTGGATGATGAAAAGAAAATAATTTGGTTATTTTCATAGAAGTTCAGCATAATTGAGATCATGAAGACAAACACTGAATAGCACAACCTTCTAAACCAAAGTGAAATTTCCTAAAATGTTCCCAGAGAGCTCCAGAAAAAGATGGATCCTGCCCATCCAGCTCTGGGGGATGATAAATTCCAGGATGCTGGGATCAGGCAGCCACACGTGGAGTTTATAAAACCTTCTGAACTTCAGCTTGTGCTGGTGTCTTTGATTTTAAACCAAATTGTTCTATTTTTCCTGGCAACCCCTTTGTTTTAGGTAGAAACCTTAATATGGCAACGTGACATGTATTTAAAATAAATAAATGGCAGATTCAATTAATCCAAGATAGGTTTATGAATGGAGCAGATCACACTTTTTAGCTCTTATTATTTGATCAGCCAACTTAATCTCAAAGAACACTTGCAGCTTCTTACTGCATCTCCTTTCATCTTTTTTTTAAATTATTTTTAATCACAAGCCTTTTGTGTTTTATAAGCTCTTCTGCTAAGTAAATCATAAATACTTTGAAGAGTAATTTCAAATACTTCCTTACAATCTTTTCTCCCCCCATTCCCATGTTGCTGCTTATTTCCCCCTTTCACATCTCAGTAAAATTCAAAATGCAGCAACAGAAATTTTTGTTTAATAGAATATTCAACAAAAAGAATATTTTTGTTTTTATTCACGAAAGAATATTTTTCAGAAAGAAAATCTAAGTGTTCTTCACCTTCCAAGCCTTGTGGCATGGAGCTGACATCACACACACGAGGTTCTTGGCTCAGACGAGCCTCCAAGCAATCCAGCAAAGATTGAGGACACACCAAGGTCAAAAGAAAGGGAAAAAAAAAACCCAAATAAAATAGTACCAGAGAGGCTCGCTCTGTTAAAGTATTTAACTGCAGACAAAGAATCCCAAAACCTGCAGAAAAATAAGATGTATCTGGATAGCCTCAGATTCAGGATGCCCTCTGAGAAAAAATTTTGGTGTTTAATTATTTCAACTGCAAAAGGCAGTTTAGATAAAGCAGAGTATGACATCACTCAGCTAAATCTCTTAATGATATCAGCTTACACTTTAACAACTATATTTAACAGAGCACACTGGGGATTAAAGTGATTTACTGGAGTTATTTCTGAAAATACACTGGTTGAGTTTAAACCTGAATTGTTCATATGTAAATCTGGCAGAAAAAAAACATCTTAACAAGCGAGGTTTGCAACATGAGAGGTTCATGAAACTGGATGTCAGTCCCAGCTTTTAGATGGCCCAGAGTTAATGACTCTGGGCCCTTCTGCAGGTGCTGCTGCCTGGGATAACAGGGTTGGAGCAGGAATCTCTCCCATGGCAAAGAGGAACACTCAGGTAGAGCCCTCCAGGAGTGGCAGCTGGGGACAATCAGCCTCTGTTCTGTTTGATGTCTTAGGATTTAGGGTTTTGTATTTTTCAAATCCTGTACTGTAACTCTAAACTCCATACAGAGTGCTGGTTAACTGACTTCACATTTTGGTCAGATAAAATTATTGATTACACATAGGTGCTGCCATACTAGTAAATTGTGTATCTTACAAGAAAAGACAACAATTCCTCTCCAGGCCTGGAACTCAAGGACACCTCACTGCCTTAAGCCCCCAAAAGTTCAACCAAAAGTGAGCTGGGGGGAGCAAACTGGGGGTGAATGACTGCATTCCCTGCAGCTGGGATTGGAGCATTAACCCCTGATCTGTGAATGCCCAAACTGATAATTGTGTGACAAACTCGTGCCCATGGCCCACCCTGGCTGCAGCCTCTGGAGGCTGTGGCTGCCCAAGCTGGGCCTGCTGAAGGCTTTAACAAATCCCCACTTTATTCTCTGAACCTTGCCTGGCCTCTGCTCTAGGGGCCCCTCCAAGGCATCATTTCCTGTCCCATTGTGGGTGCCAAAAACACTAAGGCATCCCCTCAGCCTGTGAGGCAGAGTGGAGATTTTCCAGAGTAGAAATCCATTTTGATTTAGGTGAAATGTACACCTTTAGGTCTGTAGTTTGAAAACATAGCTCGTAAAAAG
The DNA here is from genome assembly GCA_035221435.1 of Sphenopsis melanotis. NCBI lineage: Eukaryota > Metazoa > Chordata > Aves > Passeriformes > Thraupidae > Sphenopsis > Sphenopsis melanotis. Next base: position 17,880,071 of record JAWMRF010000032.1, on the reverse strand, counting down.
CCTAGGCTCAGAGAAACTGTTTCAGTGAAGGGCAGAGGTAAGGGGGCAGGGACAGAAACTGCTGTGAGAGCTGGTCAACCTGATCTGGGATTTCTTTCTGATAAAGAAGAATTAGTGGCAAGTGTCACGTGAAATCAGTGGAATGAATATGTATGAACCTGTTGTGAAATAGCGTGCATATGTATTTGAGAGGGGGATAAAAGGGGATCTGGAGTTCCCAGAGGTACACATGTCATTTTAGGGGAACGATCCCCACACGCTCCAGTGCTGTAATAAACATACCGGCTTTACAACTTTCCCAAAGTTGTGGAGCTTGTTTGCTTCTGCAAATCACCTGTCTGTGGTCACTTTGTGCCCATGGATGGCCCCAGGAGCAGGGGTTGAACCTCTTGGCATTTCCTCAGAATCCTGATTGCCGAGGGAATGACACTGAAATCCATGATCCCTTTGCAGAGGTGGAAGGAGCTTGTGCTCCTCCACCTTCCTGGGGAGCCTCTCCTGCACCAGGCTCAGCTGCTGGGGCACGGGGTGAATGTGCCAGCCAGTGCCAGTCCCCATTAGATGTGACTTTAACTAGTGTTAGCAGCTTAATATGCTGCTGGTTAATGAGCCATTCAGGGAGATCCAGCTTTCTGCTTTGTTGGCTTGATGAATTAATCACCCTTCCTTAAAGCTCCTCGTTTGCTCAGGAGGCTGCTGGCTCCCAGGAGAGGCTCTGGGCATGGGGAGCCACTGGGGCTTCAAACTGCAGCCCAGCCATAGGTGGGGGCATGTGGATGCTGATCCACACCAGCTCATCAAACACCAGAAAACAAATCTGCTCGCTGAACCAGCTCTCTTTAGAGAAAACTTTGGGAATTGCTCTATAAACCTCTGTAAGCACTTTCAAATTTGGTATAGGACTCTTCCAGGTGGCTCTTTTCCTTTATTTTCTCCTTCATCTCTTCTTTGTTAACTCCATCTGTTTTTTCCCAATTTAACTTTTTTTTCCCCAGTGGAAACAAACAATTCAAATACTCAAGCACTTCAAATATTTGTTTGTTCAGAGAAATCAAATGCTGGAAAAGTGTTGGGTATGGCAGAGCCCAGAAATCCCACCCAGGTTAATGTGAACCTTGCACAGTGAAGGGAGGGAAAGCCAAATTAACATCTCATCTCATTTCCTTCACAGGGACTCAGACTTTTGGAGAAGGTTCCAATGAGCAAATTGAGATCCTGAACAAACCCATGGAAACACAGAGTTACAAAGACCAGGATTTTGGATTAATTAGCCAAACCACTCAAGCTTTTCTCTCAAAGGAAGCCACAACAATCCAATCCCTGGTTCCTGGGGAAGGGAATGGTCTCCAGGAGGATGTGGAGCATCCCAAATATCTCAGGCACCGTTTACCTGAGCAGACAGAGCTGCAGTGCAGGGCCTTGGAGCCACTCACACCAAGGCTGGTGAAGAAATCACTCATTCCAGTCCCAGCACACATTAAATCAGGGGGCTATTTCATTTATATAGAAAATAAACTGACAGAATATGACTGGAATGCAGTTTTGGTAAGTTTTGTTTAAATCATCGAGAGCTTTTAATATTTTTTCCCCATGGCTGAGAGACAAATTCACTTATCAGGCAGAATTTTCCAGTCAGAAAACATGTGCATCTATACATGCAGATGCACACAGGCCTGCCCACATTTACATGGATTTATCCATAGACATTCATGCAAAACACTTGCCAGAAGCATCAAAAATGGATTTGAGAATGCAAAATCCCCAGCATCCGCTACAATTCCTGAGTGTCTGCAAGCTCCAGAGGGGAATGAAGACACTCAGCAGCTGCAATGGGGGATGCAGCCCACTGCCACCACTGCACAGAGCTCTGAGAAATGCTCACATCTCACAGTTTCTGCTCAGAGTGGTGAGAAAATCAATTGCAGCCCTTTTGGGCTGGAGGCAAAGGGATAAGATGAGATGTGACTGACAGCCTCCAGTAATGCTCAGCCAAGTGGAAAGGCAGAAGAACACAGGAATAGTAAAACCTCTCCATTTTTTGTTTTAATTGGGAGGGGATTTAACAGTCAGTTTTGGTGCTGCAGGCAGCCCCTGGAAATGTTAACTCTGCTCTGTTCTGAAGCTGAACATGCAGAACACACACACACAGGGCTCTTTGCCTCCAACACTGTGCCATGGGAAAATGAGACTGTGATTTCCTGTGACATTAGGATGAAATGAGGCTGTCAAATCAAGTCAAAGTGAAGTGGTGGGGAAATATTCCTCTGCTCTCTGGTGCTGAGGCGGGTTTTTAAATCAGTGTCCTGTGCCTTTGCTTCTTGCTCCATTTTGCCTTGATGTTTGTGTTCTTTAATACAAATACAAACAAAGAACTAATAAGGCATGAGTATGGTGTCTGATTAACTTCATGTTTTTCTTTTTGTCTTTTCCTAATTATGTTTTTGGGACATAACATCCCTCTGGCTGTCCAGGATGGCCAAGACCCCTGTCAGGGGGCTCAGAAGCCCTGGCACAGAGCCCAGAACACCTGTGGGTTTGATTATGACCTGTGGAGCAAATTACCAATTAGATGAAGATCTGCAAGCCACAACAGTTTAGGCAGAATAATAGTGAAGTTATCATGGGGTGGAAAAGTAGATTTTGAGGTTTCTGTTATGAGGGTTCAGGAGGCAAGATGGAGGGATCTTGGTGTGTCCAGCCTTTCTCCTTCTTCTTGGCCTCCATCTTCTGCTGTGATGTTGGCACTTTTGGATTGGTCTAGAGTAGAAGCTCACTGTCTAACATAGGTGATAGGTATTGGAAAGCAATTGTAAATATTGTACACGTAGTTTTTAGTATAAAGACATAACACTGCCCTGGGGGCAGGCAGAGTGCCTGGAACTGTCCTGCTGGATGGACCTCAGCAGGGCAGGAGAAAGAATTTTATAGATAAGGAACAATAAACAACCTTGAGACGGAGAAATGAAGAGCTCTGACTCCTTCTTCAAGCACCAGGCTGGGAAAAGAGACTTTTGAACTCTTCTCGGGGTCACTCTCACAAGCAAGAGATCCCGACAGTTTTCCTGCCACAAAAAAACCCAAAAAACCCCCAAACCTGGCAGCTCCAGAGAGGAGAGAGAGGCTGTGATGGGTATTGATCCTTGTGGGACAGCAAATCTGACACCCTGGGGCTGGGGCTGGGAAGTTCTCAGTTAAATATGTGCCTTTTTTCAGCTGCCAAATGATTTCCTGGAGGAAGGGAAGGAGCAGACGAGGACAGGATGGGTTTTGTGGCTTTCTGTCCATCCAGCACCTCAGAGCAGCTCTGTCCTCTTTACAACTTGTTGCAAAGAAGAGCCAGAGCTCATAAAGGAGTCAGATAAATAAACCAGGGTGCCAAGGTGAGGTTTAGGAGAGCCTGGCCTGCTGCCCATCCTCCTTTTCCAGGACTGGGATATTTCTGGCAAGGAGGAACAGATTTATTCAGCTTTATTCTGGGTTGATAACCCAGTGCAGAGCTCCAGGTTCCTGCTGCTCTCCAAGAAAACACATTTTAGCCCTGGTGGGGCTGAACTAAAAGTGACAGAGCCCAGAGGTGGCTGTCACAGCCCCCAGCAATGCTGAGGGCAGGAGGGAGATGCAGGAGCTGGAATTCAGCCCCGTGCCCGGTGACTTCTCACACATTTTCCATTGTTGTGCTTCCTGCCCTGCATCCTGCACTCTCCTGTCATCCGGGGCTCCACTCCCAGACCTCCCTGACCTGGCTTCACCCTTGACTTTTGTGCTGGGCTGCTTCTGTAAACTGAGCATTTCTAAAAACAAATGAAGACGCAGCTTTGGGGGGAAAAAAAACCCACACACACAAAAAAAAACCCCAAAAAAACCAAAAACAAAAACAAACCAAAAAAAAAAAAAAACAACAAAAAAACCAAAAAAAAAACAAAAAAAAAAAAAAAAAAAAAAAAAAAAAACCAAACAAAACAAACCCCCCCCCCAAAAAAAAACCCAAAAGAAACCAACAATAAAAAAACCACAAAAAAACCCAAAAAAACCCAAAACAAAAAAACTCAAAAAACCCCCAAAAAAGCCAAAACAAAAAAAAAAAACCACAAATAAAAAAAAAAACAACCAAACAACCCCAGAAAATAAAACAAAAAAAAAAATCCCAAACACAGAAAACAACCAAACCAGACCCATTCATCTTTTTAACAAGGCACCACCAAGCTCCTTCTGCACCCACCCAGAGCAGCCTCTCCTGCAGCACACAGGGTGTGCACAATAAAACACATTTTGGGGGCACAAACACGGCCTGCAGCCTGGGCTAACTCAGGGCATTGTTTAATTGGGAATTTAAGGTCTATTTTGACTAAAATTGTGGGGGGAAGGCACAGAAAGCAGCTTGCAGCACCATTTGTAGCATTGTAACACCAATTACACACAATTTTTAGTCCAGTGTAACAAAGATTTAGACTTAAAAAGATTTTCCAAATATATTTAAGACAGTTTAAATCTATTTTTTTTTGTTCTGGAAACAAATCCCAGGCTGCAAACCTGCTGAATCCCCTACAAAACCCTGGTTTTGCCTGGAGGAGAGCAGGAGTGCTGGTTGTGATCCTCAGGATAAACACCAGGATCTCTCCCTGCCAATTGTGCAGGGGCATTTCTGGGGAGAAACTCGTGCTGCTCTCACACCAAATATCCTTCTGGAGCGGGCCAAGGCTGCCCCAAACCCAAACCACTAATTCTGCATGGAGGAGACAAAGCCAGGGTGGGTACAAAGCTAAAACATCACTTGTTTTCCATGGGAAATTCAGAAAAGTTGCCTTCCCTCTGCCTCTACTTCCCATAAAAATGAAGATTTCTCCACAAATTTGGCTGCTTTTCCTCTCTCTGGCAGGTTAGTCTTTTCTCCCTTTTCCTCCTCATGGTAAAATGTCCTTTCTGGATAAAAATAAAAAAAACCCCTCCAAAATAAAGTTTATTTGGTGTTAGATGTTAAAAATCCCAACTATTTCATACAAAACAAAGCAGCACTAGAGACAAACAGGCAATTTATCATCAAGTGTCTCGACAGCAAATATTTGATGCAAACCATCCCTGGCTTTGGAAGAGCTGGAGTGTCTCAGAGGAGAGTTAACCCTGATATTCTGCCAGAGAACAACTCAGTTTTGTCTGGCTGCTTTTAATTCCCCCCTGCTCTCTTTTATAACCTTTCCTCAGGTATTCCCAGAGCTGTGCTCTAATAAAGACTTGGAATTAAACCCAAGTTTCACTCCTCTAACAGCCTGAACATCTCACAGTTGATGTTTTGTTGCCTGCTCTTGGAATTTGGGAGAATTATGATCAACTCCACGAAGCTGTCCTGGGGAGAACAGTCCTTTTTAAAAAGTTAAATACACCACCAAATTCCCTGCATTCCTTCAGGAGCCAGTGACAAAGGGGAGGTGAAATCAAGACACAAAATCACACACAAAACTTCTTTTTCCAGCTGCAGGTTGCCTTTTTTTTCTTTTTTTTTTTTCTTTTTTTTTTTTTCCACACCACTCCTGAGCCAAGGTTTGTGCTAAATGTTAGAAAAAAGTGAGGCAAAGCTCTTTGTACCAGCAACCTGCAACACCATGGAACAGTCAAAGGCAAGGGAAGGAGCCAAAGAAATCAAAAATATATAATATATTTGCTATTTTCCAGTTATCACTGAGAAATTCTGGAAATATCTGGAAAATCAGCAGAAATAGAGACGCCTAACTTTTGTTTTGGGTAACCTGAAAACAGTCTCCTTTGCTTTCTGCTATTTCTGGGAAATCAGCAGCAATAAAAGTCCACAAGCTTTGTTTTAAACAACCTCAAAACTGTCTCCTTTGGTTTTTACTCCTGGGAAATCAGCAGGAATAGAGAACCATAAGCTTTGTTTCAAGGAACCTGAAAACCCTCCTTTGGTTTTTGGGAAATAAAAATCTATACAGTTTGTTTTAAGCACCCAGAAATCTGTCTCCTTTGGGTTTTGGGAAATAAAGATCCACAAGCTTTGTTTTAAGGAACCTGAAAACTCTCCTTTGGTTTTTTACCACTTCTGGAAAACCAACAGGAATAAAGGTCCACAAAGTTTGTTTTAAGCAACCTGAAAATTCTCCTTTGGTTTTTGGGAAATAAAAATCCATAAAGTTTGTTTTAATCACCCTGAAATCTGTCTCCTTGGGTTTTTAGGAAATAAAGGCTCCTAGGCTTTGTTTTAAGGAACCTGAAATCAGTCTCCTTTGGTTTTTGGGAAAGAAAAGTCTACCAGCTTTGTTTAAAGCAACCTGAAAACTCTCCTTTGGTTTTTGGGAAATAAAAATACATAAAATTTGTTTTAAGGAATCTGAAATCTATCTCCTTTGGTTTTTTGGGGAATAAAAGTCCACAAGGTTTGTTTTAAGGAACCTGCAAACTCTCCTTTGGTTTCTGGGAAATAAAGGTCCATAAGCCTTGTTTTAAGCAACCTGAAAACCCTCCTTTGGTTTTTTACCACTTCTGGAAAATCAACAGGAATAAAGGTCCGCAAAGTTTGTTTTAAGGAACCTGAAAATGCTCTCCTTTGGTTTTTGGGAAATAAAGCTTCATCAACTTTGTTTTAAGGAACCTGCAAATTCTCCTTTGATTTTTGGGAAATAAAGGTCCATATGCTTTGTTTTAAGCACCCTGGAATCTGTGTCCTTTGGTTTCCACCACTCCTAAGCAGCAGTACCCACCAAATCCCCAATTCTCACTGAGAGTGGGGGCACTTCTTGAAAAACCAACTGTCCCCGTGGGTTTTGCTGTGCTGGGGCCCAGGACAGGAGGGTTTGGGGAGCAGGAACAGGAGGGGCTGGGGAGCAGGATGCCAAGACCAGGGTTTGCTGTTTGCTGTGCTCTCACAGCAGGAATGGGACAATTTAGAGGGCAGGATGCCAAGGCCAGCACCCACATGTTTGCTGTGCTCTCAGAGCAGGAAGAGGAGAGTTTGGGGAGCAGGATGCCAAGGTCAGGACTGGCTGTGCTCTCAGAGCAGGAATGGGAGGGTTTGGGGAGGAGGATTCCAAGGCCAGCACCCCACAGGGTTGGCCGTGCTCTCACAGTTTGGGGAGCAGGATGCTAAGGCCAGGGTTTAGGGAGCAAGATGCCAAGGTCAGGGCACCCCACAGGTTGGCTGTGTTCTCACAGCAGGAACAGGGGTTTTGGGGAGCAGGATGCCAAGGCCAGCACCCACATGTTTGCTGTGCTCTCCCAGAAGGAACAGGAGGGTTTGGGGAGCAGGATGCCAAGGCCAGGGGTTGCTGTTGGCTGTGTTCTCACAGCAGGGACAGGAGGCTTTGGGGAGCAGGAACGGTAAGGTTTGGGGGGCAGCATGTCAAGGCCAGGGCACACTGTGCTCTCACAGCAGGAACAGGAGGGTTTGGGGAGCAGGAACAGGGGGGTTTGGGGAGCAGGATGCCAAGGCCAGGAGTTGCTGTTTGCTGTGCTCTCCCAGCAGGAGCAGAAGCCTTTCCCAGCAGAGCACAGCCCCGGGCAGCCCCAGCTCTGCATCAGCTCGGATTTCCCAGCTACCAGCCGCGGATACCTGGGCAAATGCCGGCTGTCAGAGGCAATTCCTCACGCCAGCAGGCCCTGCAAGGAGCTGCTCCAGACCTTTTGGCTGTGCAGTGAGACAGGAGGAGCTGGGGCTCAGCACGGCGGGGTCAGAGCCCTGGCATGGTGCTGAAAGAGATCCCAGAGCTCAGAGTGTGCAGGGCAGAGCTGAGCTGCTCTGCAGGGACCTGCACCCTCAGCAGCACCCCAGTGACCCCCAGCTCCCACAGAACCATTGGTGTTAGGAAAATTAATCCACAAACACCAGAGGTTTATGTCCAAAAAGGAGACAGAGCAGTCCTGGGACTTTATTCCAATCAAGGCAGAGGCCATGGGGCATCCCCTGGGGTCTCTCAATTTTTCGAGGACTCAGCCTCCTTTTTATCCCAATTTCTCAGCCAGATTTCCCTTCTCTCTTTCTCCATTTCTGAGGTACTTGAGAGGTTCAGACTTCCCGATATACCTGATACAAAAGATTGCCCTCTAATGTATAACCCTCCCTTTTAATTTTTAATTCTTACGGAATTTAGGGGTTTCCCCATTGTTTCTTTCATCTCTCAATGTCTAATTTCATTTATCAGCCAACCTACAGGTTATTTGTAAAAGCAAATATCTTTTTCCATTCATCAATCAGTGGAATCCTTCCCATTGTTTCTTTTCTCTCCCAGTGCTGGTTTTATCCCCCAGCAGCCCCACAGCTTGTTTGGAAATACAAATTTGCTATTTCTCTCATTTCTGAGCTGGAAGGGCCTTTTTGATCCCTGCTGTTCACCTGCACCCTGCACAGCCCCACCTGTCTGATTTGTGAGACTCCTTCAGGTGTTTAGGGGAGAGAAAAAACATCCAAGGAACCAGGAAAAGAGGATTTACCATTTCATTGCCAAGGAAAACTCCTGCTGGCACAGAGGGCAGTGAATGGAGGGGAGGAACTGTGGGATTTCAGTGTTCAGGGAGCCAAGAGGAAAAACTGAGGGAAAACTGAGGGAAACACTGCAGAATCATCAGCACC
>JAWMRF010000032.1:17751182-17788385 GCA_035221435.1 Sphenopsis melanotis | reverse complement strand
TATTACTATATTATACTATACTATACTATACTATATATTATTATATATATTATATATTACATAATATATATACTATAATATATTATAATATATACATTATATAATAATATAATATAATATAATATAATATAATATAATATAATATATATTTTATATATATAAAATATAATATTTGTGGGAATGGTTTGGATGGGAAGGACCTTAAAACTCATCCAAGTCCATGAGCAGGGACGCTTCCACTGTCCCAGGGTGCTCCAAACCTGGCCTTGTGCACTTCCAGGGATCCAGAGGCTTCTCTGGGAAATCCATTTCAACCCCTCCCCACCTTCACAGTAAAGAATTCCTTCCTAATATCCAATCTAAACCCACTCTGAGTTGGAAAATCTGCCTGGTTTTCTGAGTAAATGTTTGCATTTTTCTCTCAGCAGCAGCTGCTGAGGCTCCATGCACCTTTCCAGCTGACTCTAAGTAGGATCCTGCAATAATCATCAATATTTAACTAATAAAAAAGGGACTTTCATGTTAGGGAAGTGTTTTAAACCAGCCAGGTTTTAATGTGTAAACTGTTTTTACTTTTCACATGTTCTGATGAGTGTTTCCCATCCATTATGGATTTAAGGACTCGTGTTCCATCCTTCTTTTCCATCCCCCTCCCTCAGAGGTTTATTACAAAGTGAGCTGGATCTCCAACACTCCCTCAAGTTAAACTGAAGTGGTGCCTCCACTTTAAAAAGGAAAATGTAAAGGGAGGGGATTCAGTTGTGTGCAGATGAGGAGTTTATTAATTCAGCATTTTCCCCTCCATATTTTGGAAATCAAAACCATTCACTGATATAGAATAAAAATGGGGGAGGGAAATAAATAAATTCCAAAAGATATTTTACCCAAAATACCGCTTGTGGAGCCTGATGTTGCTGGACTAAGCCAGGAGGGTAAGAGGAGAAAGAAAGGATTATTGGAGTTTTTTCTGCATGGATTCCTTGTTCATATCAATGATGTTCTCTGAGGAACAGATGGTCCTTGTGAGCACACAGTTATGGGTGGAGAAGGGTTCCAAAAGGGGGATGATTGCATCCATAACTCCCTGTGGGGGTTGGATTGTCCCTTGGCAAGGAAAAGGGCAGTGCCAGAGCTGGGCAGTGGGAGCTGGGGCAGTGCTGCCCCAAGGATCCCAGCTCCTGAGGCTTCCAGTGAAACCAGGCTGGAAATGCTGCAGGAGGAGCTGGGATGGCTCTGGGTAACTCAGTTTTACCCTCACTTTGTGCAGTGCTCCAGATCTGGGCAGTGCTGCCTGTGCTGTGGGAGCTGGGACAGCGTGTTTGGGAACTGGGAGGTGTTGAACAATTGGGATCCCATTTCCTGGGGGGTTTACAGTGAAACCATTTGATTTCCAGGCTGGAAATGCTGCAGGAGGAGCTGGGATGGCTCTGGGTAGCTCAGCTTTATCCCCACTTGGTGCAGTTCTCCAGATCTGGGCAGTGCTGCCTGTGCTGTGGGAGCTGAGACAGTGCTGTCCCACAGATCCCAGTTCCCAGGGGGTTTTCCAGTGAAACCACTCCAGTTTCCCAGCTGGAAATGCTGCAGGAGGAGCTGATAGAGCTGGGCTGGGTCAGATTAACTCAGCTTTACCCCACTGTGTGCAATTCTCCAGAGCTGGGCAGTGGGAGCTGGAACGGGCAGTGCTGTCCCACAGATCCCAGTTCCCAGGGAGTTTCCAATAAAACCACTCCAGTTTCCAGCTTGGAAATGCTGCAGGAGGAGCTCATGGAGCTGGGCTGGGTGTGGTTAACTCAGCTTTGCCCTCACCAGAGTCTGAGTTCCCTTTTTGAGCATCCCAGGGATGAGCTCCCCGGAGCAGCTGAGATAAGGAGGATTCCTTGGCCAGGATTAACTTGTCCTGACAAAAAACCATTTCCCAGCCAGGCAGGGCTGGCTTTTACCCTGGAGCTGTGCCTGCAGAGCAGAGACAGAATAATTTTTGCTCATTAAAACCAAGATTTGATAGCAAAACCGCCTCCCCCTCCCTCAGCTGGGCTGCCCAGCACAGACACAAAGAATTAACTGGAGGAAAACCCAACTGCACAGGAGTTTGTTCTCCCTGCCAGATCCAGACAATTAAGGATGCTCCTATCTTGGCATCTGCACTATTATCTCCTCGTGTTTCTGTGTTTGGTGTTATCTACTCGTGTTCTTGGTGGTTGGAGCCTTATTTATGGATAAAATAATTCTGGTTAGATTGAATTTTGCTGCTGTTTTCTGGCCCTGCCAGTGGGGTTTGTGAGAAGGAGAATCCTCTGAAAGGGACAAAAAGGATTTCGTGAATATATAGGGAGGTGCAGAGTCCAAAATTACCACAACATGAGTTGATTTACATTATAACACCCCCATTTTTTTCCTTGTGTCCCTCCTGGCTTTGTCCAGGAATATCAGCCTCCACAAGCTGTAGTTTGGATAAAAGATCTCTTGCAATTGAGATCTTTCCTCCTCCCTTTTTACAAGATGTTTCTTTCTGGGTGAATGGTTGGGCTTCAGCTTACAAAATATGGAGGGGAAAATAGTAAAGTCAATAAACTCTTCATTTGCACACAATTGAATCCCCAGTTGATAAGTGGCATCTTCAGAGAGCAAGACAAGGAATGGCAGCAGCAGCAAAGAGTCATTTTTAACGAAAAAAACCTCTCAGAAATGAGCTGCTATTTACAGGGCTCAGTGCAGTGGTTAATAGTCATTCATGAAATCACACAATAAAATCCAAGTGCACTGTCAGCTCTGTCACTGTGACATTGAGCTGTACAGGTAATGTACAGCAGCTTCACGTTACACCCAGTGACTTCAGATTTTAGCTAAAATTAGCTTTGTTTTCTCCTTTTAAACAGGAGATAAAATTCAGGCTGGAGCAGAGGAGACAGAGAAGCAGGATTTCTTGAGCTGGAAAAATGGAATTAAGACTCTCTAGCTATTCTGTTGCTCCAACGAAAGCTTTTAGCCCAGTTTTATGGTGTTTTGTACTGATCTAAGCCATGTCTCTGTCAATTTTTTCAGTAAACTCCACCAAAACTACCTCAGACCTGGGGTTCAGATGTGTTCTCCCAATGTAGGGGAAGCTCAGGGGTTTGCAGCTCCTGTTTGCCCCCAGTTTTTATGGGATGATTTAAGTGGCACCCATGAGCTGAAGGGGCTCCCATGAATCCATTGTCATCCCTTGGGCCCTGAAATGTTCATTTAATAAATGGGTGCTGGCACAGGCAGCTGAGGAGCTGCTGGGGAAAGAGCTGAGTAAGTGCTGAGGATGCTGAGAGCAGTGGCTGAGGAGAAAATGGCTCTGTCAGGCTTTGCTGGGCTCACTTGTCCCAGATTTTGGGCAAAAACACTGTCAGGAAGTTGGGATCCTGGAAAATCCTGGCTTGGATGGGATCCACACTTGAACCAAAAATGAACTGATTGGTTTCAGGGCAGGAATCTTGGTGCCAAACCCTCCTCACTTCATGGCTGGATGACTTATGCTGCGTGGTGTTCCTGGAATTCTCAGTCCACTCTGATTTGTAAAGGGTATCACAGCTTGTTCTTGCCATAATGTGTTTATTTTCTCTTCCTTCCAGCAGATGTTAAGCAATTAGAGAACATGGCAGAGCAACATATTTATACAAATGAAAGGAAGTGAGGAATAAATGCTTGGAATATTGTGCTTCCTAATAAGATTAATTCAGGAGTGCGCAAATGGGGAAGGAGAGCCCCAGCAGCACGTGGGCATTTGCAAGAAAACTCATTAACAGGGGGGAATAATTACACCCCATGGCTCCAATTTTGAATCCATTGGAGAAGATTGAATTGTGCAGGATGTTTAGGATCAGGTGGTAAGAGGGGTGGAGCTGTTTCCAGGATTTTTTTAGGGAATTTTTAGCAGGTGTGGATCCTGTAGTGAGCAGGATGGTGGGATGAGCCCTTCATCAAAAAATTTTCCTCCTCTGCCAGGGAAAAAATTGGGAAAATGGCAGGAAATCTCCCTATCCCTGAGCTGTGCCAGTGTCTGAAGATTTGTACAGAACTGCAACAGCCAGGATTAAAAGCACTCCTTCCCCTCTTTTTTGGAATCCCTGTCAAATCCCTCAGAACCACTGGCAGCCAGCTTGGAGCAGTTTCTCATGGATGCAAGAAGCTGCTCTCAAAATCTTGTGTTGTGAGCCAGGAGGCTGGAATTGGAGCTGGGAGTGAGCTTTTAACTAATGTTCATCTGCTTCAGCGTGAACAAATGAACTGGAGAAAGGAAGAATTTGCTCTGATAGCACCAAATTCTGCGTGAAAATGGGGTTTGAATTAGAGCTCCAGGAGCTGTGGTAGGTGGGCAAACCACTGAACTCTTAATCCCCGGCTGATTTGTCTGTAAGAAAACATAATCTTGTTTAAATTTAAAACAAAACCAACCAGACCAACAAACAAAACAGCCATGACACCCAAACCAGCCGTACCAAGGCAGTGTTGGCCAATTAATTGGAATTTTTTTGGGAAAATCTCTGCTTTAGGGACTGTTCCATGAATAGGAGCTGAGGGGGAAAGGCACAAATAAGGCAAGGTTTGGGTTTAAGTTGGGTTTAAGGATCCCTGTGCTGGCAGTGAACATTTGGAAGGGGATGCCTGGATCTCCTTTTTGCTTAGGAAATCACTGAATGTGCACTAAAGCATCCAGGGAGTCTTTGCCCAGGGCGGGCTCAGCTCCACCTCTGCCAGCTGTGTGCCACATGTGGGCAGATGTTCTGCCTCTGCCTCGGGCTGGGGAATGGACTGGGTGACCTTTGGAGCCTCCTTCCCTCCCTCCCTGCACTCAGAGTGAGCCTGAGTGCTCCACACATCCTGCCAGGAGCACCAGGAGAGCACAGAGCTGTGGCATTCACATCCTCTGAAAAAATCCCCTTGCCCAGGATTTTTCTCCTGGGAAGCTGAGAAGCGTCAGAGAATAGGAAAACAATTCTTATCTCATTTGCTTCGCCTGTGTTGTGCTCCTTTGGAATTTGTTTAAAAAGGAAAACAATTCTTATCTCATTTACTTCTCCTGTGTTTTGCTCATGTGGAATGTGTTTGGAGATTGTTTACCCAGAGGTGATTGTTTCATTGGATTCTGCTGTGAGTTGTTTTCACTCTTTGGCCAATCAGGGCCAAGCTGTGTTGGGACTCTCGAGAGAGTCAGGAGTTTTCATTATTATCTTTTAGCATTCTGTAAGTATCCTTTCTGTATTCTTTAGTATAGTTTAGTATAGTATTCTTTAATATCATATAGTATCATAAAATAACAAATTAACCTTCTGAGAACATGGAGTCAGATTCATCATTCCGACCTTCATCAGAACATTTCCCAGCAAATCCAATAAATTTTCTCTGAAATTTCTAGTACAGCTTGCAAAATATGAAAAGAATGGCACATTTCTTGTGTCAGCCCCTGGCTCATTAAAATCGGTACAGGCTAAATGTATAAATAATAATATAATTTATAATATAATGTAGATATGTATAATAATGTATAAATATGTTATTTTTTAATTTTTACATGTGTGTATCTGTGTATCTCTCACACTGAGACAGTGAGGGGTAAACACAGAACATCCCATTCCTGACCCATTTTCCTTACCCCTCTTTCACTGAAGTCATGGCAACTTCTCCTTAACCAACCCCAAGGGTTTAATCCTGTTAAATCACTTTCTGTGCTGTACCACTCAGCTCTGCTCTACAGTCTCTTTTCTCAATGTATCCAATGACTCCTTCAGGCTTTTTTTTTGTAATTTTCCCTCTTCTCCTCTCTGAAGAAGTCATCCAGCAACAAAAATCTCCCTTTTTATTCACCTGGAGTGGTGTAAATTAGTTCAGCACACAGCACCAGCTGTGAACTGAAAGCACCCAGAAGAAATCAAGTCAAGCTGATGCCTCTCAGAATTTGTGTGGAGCCTTTTAGAAAACCTGTACAGTTGTACTCAGCATTTCCCTATTAATTAAATGTTCATCAAATGAGAACTACTGAGCACAAAATATTGAGATCTACTGCATGATCTTGTAAAACAGACTTTCACTGTGAGGTTTTGGCTACAAATTAATGTAACAAATGAATGGCGATAAGCTCTTATCTCTTCCTCACAGAACAGGGCCAAAAGAAAACCACTATCTGACCGGCAAAAAAAATTTAAAAATTGGAAAAATTCCTCTGTCAACATATTTCTTATCTCACCGGCCTTAATCTCTAGTCACAAAAACCCCCTAAGATGTGAAAAGGAGCAGGGGGGCACAAGGAATGAAAAATAACTTACAGCCCAAAAGGGAAAAAAGAAAGCTGCAAATGGACAGGAATTATTTTGGGAGGTCTCAATGCTTTGTCCACATTTGCAGCTCCTGGGTCTTCATAAAATATCACTCTGCTGTAGCACTCACAAATTACAGATTATTAATTAAATCCTGATTCATTCTACTGGATCAATTTTTCATGTATGAACTAAAACCCACGGACATCAGCTATGGAATAATTAAAGAAGAGCTGTTGAAGGGATTTGGGGGGATTTCAGTGGCTTCCTTTGCCCCCAGAGGACAGCAGTGCCCATAGTGCTGTTTCAAGACCTGCAGTGATTGGTGTCCTGAAGTCTTTCCAGGAATTCCAGGGCAATATTTAATGAGCTTCCTCAGGAAGTCCTCCTGACACAGCAAAGAAATTTTGCTGCCATATGAGAATATAGTGCAAAGCAGTGAAACAATTAAAAAAAAAAAAGTTGTTTTGTTTTGTTTCTTCTCATTATAATTTTTGCACAGGAAAAACACCTCTTCTTTGAGCATTTCATTTGATTTAAAATCCCAAGCAACCACCCTTTCTGTTAACATCCTGAATCTACAAAGCCATATTTGGGAAATACACTTTAAAAGTGTCTAAACATTTGATTTTTCCTATGATGACATTTTTTCAAGAGCCAAAAGTAGACAGAGGCTTGATGTTGCATGGAAATTGCACGGAAATCTGTCCTTTACACAATATCCATGCTGAGATAGCCAAAAACAAGAGGAATGTGACTCCTGTTAAATGATGTTTTCAGTTACTTTTGCATCTCTAAAATCCCTCTCAGCAGAGCCCTTCCCATTCCCAATTCCAAGGCAGTGAATAAATGTACTGGAAACATTCCTGAACAGTTGGGAATAAAAAATCTCTTCTTTATTTGGATATGTAAGGGATTACAGAGATATGAAAAATATGCCTTGGAAAAGCTCCATGTGATTTGTTGGCACTTCCAGTCTTGCACATCTCTTTCCTGTGGTCAACCAGTACAGAAAATAATTCCTGGAGTGGGCAACTTTGTCAAACATGGATGGGACTTTCCAGCTTGTCCTGTGGGGAGCTACTGGAGGGGACAAATTGGTTTCAGTCAGCAAATGGCACCAGAAGTATCCTACTGTCAGTTTTCCAAATTTAAAAGTTTATCTAGACAGTTCCTAATTTTGGTTTTCCAGATTTACGTTTGTGTAGACAGTTCCTACTTCCACTTTTCTAGAATTAAAAGCTTTTGCTGACACTTCCTACTTTCAGTTTTCTAGAAGATTTAAAAGGTTGTGTAGATACTTCTTACTTTCAGCTTTCCAAATTTAAAAGTTTGTGTAGACACTTCCTATTGTCAGTTTTCTAGAAGATTTTAAAGTTTGTGCAGACACTTCCTACTTTCAGTTTTCTAGAAGATTTCAAAGTTTGTGTAGATATTTGTGGGAGGCTGTACATAATAAAGAAGAATGTACATAATAAAGAAGAAGTATCCTACTTTCATGTTTTCGAATTTAAAAGTTTATCCAGACAGTTCCTAATTTCAGTTCTAGACACTTCCTACTTTCAGTTTTCCAAATTTAAATGTTTATGTGGCCACTTCCTACTTTCACTTTTCTAGATTTAAAAGTTTGTGTAGACACTTCCTACTTTCAGTTTTCTAGGTTTAAAAGTTTGTGTAGATATTTGTAGGAGGCTGTACATAATAAAGAAGAATTTACTTATAATGAAGTGTCCTACTTTCACTTTTTCAAATTTAAAATTTTATCTAGACAATTCCTAATTTCAGTTCTAGATACTTCCTACTTTCAGATTTCTAGAAGATTTAAAATGTTGTGTAGATACTTCTTACTTTCAGTTTTCCAAATTTCAAAGTTTGTGTAGATACTTCCTAACTGCAGTCTTCCAGGTTTAGAAGTTTGTGTAGACACTTCCTACTTTCAGTTTTCTAGAAGATTTAAAAGTTTGTGTAGACACTTTCTACTTTCAGTTTTCTAGAAGATTTAAAAGTTTGTGTAGACACTTCCTACTTTCAGTTTTCTAGAAGATTTTAAAGTTTGTGTAGATATTTGTAGGAGGCTGTACATAATAAAGAAGAATGTACCTAATAAAGAAGTATCCTGCTTTCAGTTTCTCAACTTTAAAAGTTTATCTAGACAGTTCCTAATTTCAGTTCTAGATACTTCCTCCTAAAGTTTGTGTAGACACTTCCTACTTTCAGTTTCCCAAATATTAAAAGTTTTTGTGCACACTTTCTATTGTATAGAAGGTTTTAAAGTTTGTGTAGATACTTCTTACTTTCAGTTTTCCAAATTTTAAAAGTTTGTGTAGACACTTCCTACTTTCAGTTTTCTAGAAGATTTAAAAGTTTGTGTAGATATTTGTAGGAGGTTGTACATAATAGCTCAGGAAAAAGGGGATGAGCTGGTTTTAAAATTGCATAAAACCAGACATAGCCGAAGGGAAGCCTTTCAATGGAAGACTTTTAATAAAAAAATAATTTTAAATTTTTTTAAAATAAAAAAAATTAAATTTGATTAATTAAATTTAAAATAATAATTAACAAAAAATAATTAAAAACCCCACACAAAAAGCCATCAACCCAACAAGTTATGGGAAACCAATGAACCCCTGGCAAAGGCAGAAGCTCTCCTGGTTATTTTGGCTCATGCTGCTCCTGGCTGGTTTGGCCAAGCCCATCATGGCACCACTGAGGTTTTGCTGTTTTAGACCTCTCACTTTATATTAAGTTCCCCCCTTCAAGCAAAATGTGCTTCTCTCATGTAATTCTTTCCCTACAACAGCAAAAAGTGCACATATAGATGTACAAGTCTAAACACACCTTCCTATCTTAACCCCAATATGAAAATGCCCTTACTGCTTACAAATAAAACAGATTTACCATTTTTTCTGCAAAATTGGATATCTAAGCCAGTAGCTTCTAAAAATCATAATTTTCAAGCACCTCACTCAGTTTCTGTGAATGTTTACCTACCATTAGTAGCAATAATAGCATTTCTAGAGCTTTAACAATTGTGCAATTTAGGGATATTTTAAGTAGCTCACATACGGCCTTTGCTACAAAAATTTAATTCCTGGTTTTGACACCACTGCAAGCCAAAACTTGACTGTATTTTAACACAGGAACCAACCAAATGCTACAAATTCCCAAAGCAGAAGAAAGTCAGGAGAATTTGCAAACTCGAAGGCCATTTTTTCATCATCCACAGTGAAAGTGTTATGTACAAGAGGAAGCGTAAAAATCAAAAATCACGGAAGCTCATCCCCCTGGCTTAGGGTCCAGCCCTCAATACAGGAAAAACTGTTGGACAGGAAATGTAAAAATCAAAAACCATGGAAGATCATCATCTGACTCAGGGTTCAGCCCTCAATACAGGAAAAACTGGCAGCATTTTGACAGGAAATGTAAAAATCAAAAACAATAGAAATTCATCCCCCTGGTTTAGGGTCCAGCCCTCAATACAGAAAAAACTGTTGCACAGGAAACCTAAAAATCAAAAACCATGGAAGTTCATCCACCTGGCTTAGGGTTCAGCCCTCAATATAGGAAAAATTGGCAGAATTTGGACAGGAAATGTAAAAATCAAAAACCATGGAAGTTCATCCACCTGACTTGGGGTTCAGCCCTCAATACAGGAAAAATTGGCAGAATTTGGACAGGAAATGTAAAAATCCAAACTACAGAACTTCATCCACCTGACACAGGGTTCAACCCCCAATGCAGGAAAAATTGGCAGCATTTGAACAGGAAATGTGAAAATCAAAAACCATGGAAGTTCGTCCCCCTGACTTAGGGTCCAGCCCTCAATACAGAAAAAACTGTTGGACAAGAAGTGTAAAAATCAAAAACCATGGAAAGTTTATCCATCTGGCTTAGGGTCCAGCCCTCAATACAGGAAAAACTGGCAGCATTTTGATACTCATCCCATTTGGTTCTTTTCAGCTGAAGTCAGGCAAAGTCAGTGATCTTGAGGCAAACCCAGATGGAGCGCTCACGAGGCTCCAAAGAAAAAGGGATTTTCACACGGCCCCTCATGAGCTGGGCAGCAAGGGGAGGGTCTGGCACTGTTTAATGTCCTACAAGACACCCACCAAGGGGCTGGCTCTATTTAATGTCCTACAAGACACGCACAAAGGGGCTGGTTCAGGGTGCTGCTGGATCCCCTGGGCACTGAGCAGGCTCAGCTCACCCCTGACTTTTCAGTGTGCTGAGGATTAACCACAATGTGACTCCTGCACTCGTTTGTAGCCTGAATGGAACAGGAAAAAACCTCTTTTTTGACTTTGCAAGGAAAGGGTTTGTGCCTTTTCCTTTTTGCTGAGAACGGCCCCTTTTCTTTTAGCCCAGACAAAACCAATGTTTTTTCTCACTAGGCTTTACTTGGAAAGGCTGGGGATGTGTCACCCCCTCCAGAGAGTGACAGACCTCCTTGAACAGAGCACCAAGTTGTTGCTACACAGCCAATAAAAAACCATTGAGGGGGAATCAGCCACAAAACCGTGGCTCCTCTTTCTGTCCAGCTCCTTCCCAGGCTCTGGAAAGCTCCAATTCCTGCCCGTGGGGACAGACTGGAGCAGCAGCCAAAAGGGCACCGGGGCAAGGCTGCAGCCCCCACACCTGCCAGAGCAATTTCCTCTCCTAGGAAAGCAGAAAAATGATGGAGCAGAGCATCTCCCCTCTGTTTGCCAGGCTGTAAATCCACCCTCAGCCACAGCCACGGTGCTTTTTCATATCCTGCTTTAATTTATCAGTAATTAGCAGCTACCAGTATTAACTATTCAAATTCTGGACACCAAAAATTCTGTGTCACGCTTTGAAAGTGTGATTACTGCTTTTTCTTAGAAAATCCTTGAACAAACTGTACAATTGGGATGAGGGAAAGGCCATAGATGGGAGAAAACAGGTCAAGTCTCTGAATGCTGGCACAAGTTTGAAGGGAAAAGTGGAAATTCAAGCTCTTGTCTGTCCTTTGGAACACAGCAACAGTGAGTTTAAAGAATAAAAAATGAATTTTTATCAGTTTAGCTGCTTCCCTGTACACACAGCATTTGGAACTTCTCAAGGCTGCAGCTTGCAAGGCCTTCTGGAGTAAGAAATCCTTTAATCCCCTAATTTTGATCAGTTGTCAGTGGTGTCTGCTCACTCAAATGAAGGCTTAAAACACTGACAGAAATAGATATTTCTAAGCAGGAAAAAAAGAAAAGAGTGTCCAAACTGCCAAGTTTTGCTGCACCTCCAGCAGGATCAGCCCATTTCCACTGTGTAGCTACAGAAAAGTGGTTATCAATTACAGCCTCACAAAAATATTCAGAGTTCTGAAGTTTAATGAGGTTCTTTGGAGTGTACCAGGAGGAAAACAGCACCTAGAACCTGCTGAAGGATTTCTCTCTGAATCCTTTTTTGGTTGGTTTGTTTTAACAAAGATTTTAAAATTTTCAAAATTTAAAAATTTAAAATTTAAAAATTTAAAAATATTTTAAAATTAAACTTTCACCTTCTCTGTGAAGTAGTTAGCAAAGCAGGGAGAGAAGATGAATTCTCAGAAGTCAGAGTATTCCTGCTAAGGGAGCAGCATCCCCTGGGCACACCTGAGGAAGGGAAATGGAAAAACCTCATGGCACTGCCAGGTATCCTCTGCCACAGCTTTAGGACTTGCCAAGGCTGCAGAAGCAGCAAAAGCCACAAATATTTCAGCAGAGAGGCTGGAGTTTGGATTTGCAATCCTCAAACCAGCTGAGAATTTGGATTTACTTATTTGCAAATAAGGGCTGAGCCTTACAGCCCAGTAACACCAGGTAAAAGGGAAAAAATTCCTTTCCAAAGCCAGAAATAAAGATGGTTTGGGCCTGGTGTATTCATTTACACACTTAAATCCAACTTGTCCCCCTGCTGCCAACCTCTGCTGGCACCTTGAGAATGTAAATCCTGTGTGAAACAGCAACAGGAGCCTGCCCAGCATGAGGAGCTCTCAGACTGGGAGCACTGGGCTTGAGAGCAGCACCGAGCACTGCAAAACCACTGGGGAATTGCTGAGTCTCTTCTTGTTAGGCTGGGTTTAGTTAAAACCATCTGAAGAGAGTGTGATTATGTCAAAAGCTGTGGGATATGGCTGTGAAAGGAGAGCTGCAGCACCAGCCTGACACTTTACAGATGCAGGGCTGAGTTTCACACGTAAACAAGCTCACTCACAAAAAGCAACCAGGATCACTGGGCACAACAATTAACACTCTAATCCACAGATTAAATCAACAGACAAAAAAAAATAACCACTACCAAAAAAGAAAATATCCCACAAAACCCCATTTTTTCCCCCAGAGCCAACTCTTCACACAATAAATTGGCTTTATGTGGCCACAGCTCAGAGGAGTTTCAATGGGAGCCTTGGCATTGCAGGGACCAAAGTGTGAAGGTTCTGAATGGTTCTGAAAAAACCTGAAGCATCCCCTTTCCCTATTCCAGCAAATCTCCTTTTTACTATTTGTTTCAACAAGCTTGCAATGAGTTTATGACTCCTGGCAGCAGAATTTACAAAATCATAAAGCAGCATCACGAGAACACCTCTAGCTGAGGGAAATAACATTGCTGATAACACTTATCTCCACACAAAGTAACTCTTCTAGTAATATTAACTGCTCTGTGATCTGCTCTTTATACAGAAAGACCCTGCTCTGCTTTTATGTTTGATATTTAAGACATGCATTAATTAAAATCTTAATTCCAATTAGTTATTTCACAGCAAAATCAATCCTGATTTTGAAGAAAGCTCATTCTTCCACTTTGAAACTAGTTTTTCATGGGGGTTTTTTTTTCAATTTTCAAGCCATGCAACATCATAACGACTTAAATTTCAAACAAGGCAAAGACCTTCCTTAGTAAGAAGAGAGTACATTTATTTCCTTGTGCAAAACTATGCAACTCCAGTTTTCCTTGGACAGAGGAAGTAGAAAAATTTAATATCTTAAGTTATTTTGGCCAGCAAACTGTTAGTGTTACAAAAAGTTTGTCTGTGACACAATAAAGAAAGACATTCCAAATAAATAACAGATTATTTAATTTACCTTTTTTTTTTTTTGGTGTTTGTGATTTTAAAAGATTTGGAATGTGTATTTACAACTTTTTATTGACAAGACCATAAAACCAGCTAAAGAACAGGGTAAAACTGATTCTCCCTTCTAGATTCATCATTTATTCCTGATTTAGCCAATACCAGGTAGGGAAATGTACCCCAAAATTGAAGGGTTTAAAACCCACTGCAACCTGATTGCAAGTGGAGCTGGAGAATCTGGTTTAGCTTCATTTTCAGAGATCTCTGAGAAGGGACATCCTTAAAATGGATTTGTGTGTGCTTCAAAATAACACTGACCCAGGAATCCAGGCACCCCAGAGATGAGCACTGACACAAACCCCACAAATCCACAGAAATGTGGAGTGCAAAACCACAGAAATATGAGAGTGTAAAACCATAAAAATATGAGTGTAAAACTTACTTTGTGCCCTCCATAGAATTGAACTTAACATTTCCTACTTCTCTGGATAACCAGAGTTACCATCAGTGGCAGAGTTGGGAATATTGTTGAAAAATCATAAATCAGAGGGTAAATTGGCTAATACTTGAGAAAATTTCATTTATTCCACTGATGTTAAGTCTTAATTCTCCTTATCCCAAAGAATCATATGAGATTTTTGCTAAAATAAAATAAAGCTGTGGCATTAAGTGATGCCACCTGAGAAACTCTTGTTTATTCTGAAATATTATCTGTGGGTAGTTATATTTTGATTTAAGATATTAGGTGTTCAGATTATTGACAATTTTAACAGAAAATAAAATTTCAGCTTTACTCAGAGAGTGCATATGTCTCTCATATTATTCAGTTTAATTTAGTTGGGGGAGGAGGTATTTTATTTTTAAATAAAACAGTATTATTTGCTGAAATAACTCATGGAACCTAAGTTTACTGATGTAGCAAGAAAAAGAGATTCAGGCAGACAATAGCACGTCCTAAGATTGAAGGAAATTATGTCAATGTGGAGTTTTCCCTTCAAGGAGTTTTAATTCCTGGTTTTTGAAGTGTCGCTGTTTCTGTCCTGAACACAAAACAGCCTCAGAATAAGGCTCTGTCTTAAAAATGAAATTAATGGGTCCTCAAGAAATTGTAGTAACACAGAATTGTGTAACAAGCTTTGAATTGTGAAATCACTCAGAATTCAAAGTAACATTGCATTTCTCTGATTGGCTTAGCACACACTACACCCTGCAAGGAACAAATGGGAGGCTACACTGCACTGATTAAATATTTATAGCCAGAAAAAATATGTCACCACAAAAGCAGCTCATCTTCTGCAAACATCTGATTCTCATCCCTTAGTCTAGCAAGAAATCAGAGTCAGGGGGACAGGAGAGAGTTAAACTCTGCTGTTATTCTAGCTGAATAACTAACACTTACACAGTCCTTTAAAAAATAATGAGATCCAGAAGCCAGAGTATTAGTTAGCTGAAACAAGGATGAGGATGTAGCTCTCCAACTCCTAAGGGAAGAAACATTTAGGGGGGAAGAAAAAGAAAAAAAAAAAAGGAAAAAAGGAATATTGTAAATCATCTTCTTTCTTTCACCTTTGCCTCCTCATTAGTATGGGTTGGAGGCTCTTTCCTCCAGCAGCAGGAGCCAAGCTCCCGAGCAAGTGGCACACTTTGTTCTATGTCCTTTCAGGATATGGAATTCCTTTCCTTGTATCCTCTTAAAAAAGAGTTAAAAACTCTCATTCTCACTGTGGCAGGATAAGAAAATTTCCAGCTGAACTCACTCCCTAAGTGCTATAGGGTTATGAGGTGTAAATGGTCAAATCATTGCAAGGTAATGAAGAGTCTGATCAAATATAAAGGCAGTGAATAGTCTGATCAAATATAAAGGCAGTGAACAGTTTGATCAAATATAAAGTTTTTGTGCACTTACTCCCAGAATTCCATCACTGGAGAAGTGGCATTTTGTAAAGACACTTGACTGCAGTTGCTCATGTTGAGTTTTTGAAATTCCACGCAGTTTTCTAGAAAAGAACCAAAAAAAGAGGAGTTTGCTATGTTGGTATGCAAGTACAGTTCTTGTTCATGTCCCACTTTGTGCACCTTGGAAAGCCCCCACTCTGCGCCACATTTTTTGGGTGGGTTAAAGGGTTTTTGGGGGCACTAAGGGCCACAGCTGCTAATTCTGCAACACCAGGTTATGATAACCCAGAGAAACATCCCTGAGGGCTCTCCTACAAAACTTCCCAGAGGCACAGGGCCAAAAAATCACCTCAGGCAGAAGAAGGAAACATTGAGGCAATGGATTGGGAATTAAAATTACAACGTGCTCCTACTCCAGCTGCTGGTTCGGTGGTTTATGGCTACAAAGGGAACATGGCCAGCCATAAACTGCCACTTTTTCCTGGTAAGGAAAGTGGGTATTTCCTCTGGCTTATCACTGCTATTATTATTATTATTATTGTTATTATCTCTGACACAAAGGCCAAAGCAGCTCAGCACTGTGGAGCATTTGAGCACTGATAACACTGGCCAAGTTCCTTGGCAGGGCTGCCAAAATTGATACCAAAGCCTTCCACATCTTCTGGGTCCAAAATTAACTCCCTAAGATTTCAGAAATTAAGATTTCAGGCAGCTCTAGGTGTGCTCAAAGAACACCAAAAATGGCCAATTAGTGCAAACTATGAAAGATAACATGCTGGGCGCTTGATTTGAAATTGGACTGTATATATATAAGGGATAAATGCAAAATTTCAGAAACAAGGACAGTGGGATGAGATCCTCCCCATGGATGTTTGGGATCTAGAGACTCAATAAGCAGAGAATGACAGATATTTATATTAATGAGGGGACAGATGCAGAGCCCTGCCCTGCAAACCCTCCTGAATACATACCTCATCCTGCATGCAGGAGGCTACTTTACATGCACAGCAAGGATTATTTATGAGACTACATTTCCAGAAGTAGCTTGATGAACATTATCCCTCAACATCTGGCATTTAAAAGAGCAATTCCAAAGATCCACATTTAATGTTTTTCCCTCTCCATTCAAACTCCTCCTGACTTCATCAGAGTGAAAGAGCAATATTGCAACCTGTCATCAGGTCATTCTCTGCTGCAGAATTCACTCAGTGTGTTCAGGGAGAATAGATATGATTGCAAATGAGAGTCTTGGGATTTAGCCAGAAGATCTTACAGAATTAACAAATCCATAGTCTTTTTCTGCTGACATTCTATTCTAGAGGAGTAAATGCTTTACAACGACCTAACCCAAAAAGCTCCAAGGCAGTTTCACTCCAGGTTTCCTTTTTTTTTGCTGTAGTGGGATGAGGTTGGCCCATTTGCACAGATTTTGCTACATCAATAGCTTTGTTCAGGACATTTGAATATAATAATGAATCATTTGGAAGGACTTTACAGTGGTAATCTCTGCTGAGGTCATACCTGTATTCCATTCGTGGCCACAGGAAGCCCAGGGAAGCTCTGTAGTAAAGCAGTTGAACAAATAGAAGATAGCCCATGCTAAAATGATGATGTAATATACATTTAGGTGTGCCTCTATAACTTGGGTAGCATAGCCAATGCCTGGAGGAGCAAAATAGAAAGTGAGATGCAAAAGAAAACCTGCTTTTCAGCCTGTATTTAATTTAAAAACAAAAGCTTACTCTGAAGTATATCTTAACTTCAATTTTCATACAATCAAGTCCATTTTACTTCAAAGGGAATGCTTTCTTTTGCAGTAGAACACAGAACTGTTACCTTCAAAGAGAGGGCAAACTTTCCTCCAGCATGTGATGCCTCCTTCACTTGTAAACTGTCCCAAGGCCGTCTCCAAGAAAAATACTGGGATTCCACAGCAAATAAAAAACACCACGTAGGGGATGAGGAAAGCACCTGGGGGTGAACATGGAAGGGGTGTTGGTTAGAATGAACAGGGCTCCTCAGTAGCACAGGGAGGATTTTCCATTAAAGGAAGGATCTTAAGCTGGGACCCATCAGTGCAGTGCAGGAAGGGTTCACTCCTGCCCCAAATATCCAAAGTTAACCTGTAAGCCAGGACCATGGGCTAACACAGAGCAGATCAAAGTTCCTCAGCCTAAAGTCAGCTCAGGGGTCTCTCAAACACAGAAAAGATCCCAGCTGTGCTCAGCTCAAAGTTCTGCTCTGCCCAGCACCACTCTGCTTGCTTTTCTCAGGGGTGAGGAAGTGTTACAGATATTAAATCTGAGAAACCCATTTCATGTTATTCATATGATAAGGATTGCAGAAGGGGAATGAGGAAACAAACTTCAGAACTACTCACAAGGACAAGAAAGCAGGGCCTGACCTTATCAGCCAGAAACATTGAAGTGAAATTCTAGGAGAATAACAAAGCATCCACATTTTGGTTTGATGCTGACAGTAAACTCCAGGACAGGTAGTGAACCACAGCAAACCCAAACACAGCACAACCACACCCTGCAACAGCTGCTGTGCTTCAGTCACCCTGATTAGAAAGTTGAGACAACTGCATCCACCTGCTCCGATTTTCCTCCATCTCATCACCAGGAGTTCCTTCCCTCAGCCAGGAAATTTCCCTAGAGGTGAATCCCAGGTGCCTCTCAAGCAATCAAGAGGGATTCCACAAAAAATGGAATATTTCCCTGGATAATTTACTGGCCAGTATCATCACACACACTATCACAGTGAGTTGAACAATGCAACTTGTGGAAATCCAAAGTACCAGCTTGGACTGTTTTTCCAACAGGCATACATCAGGAACATAAGAAAACATCAGGATGCCCAGCTTGCAAAAAGTTCGTATTCCAAGAAATACCTCGTTCTAAACACACAAAGAAATTAATTTTCCTCAAGACTTGAACACCCACAGTCTAAACTTACAGATGATTATTCCTGCACTCCCTGTTATGACTTGGAGTAAGTGCCAGAGAGGTCACACCTCACAAGTTCCAAACTACAACTTCTAGATTTGTTCTGTAAAAAGCAATTTATTTCACAACTAGCTCAGATATTTACCACTGTCTTCCCCTAGCACACACCAAGGAGTTGGATGCATCAGATTTGGGCACTAAAAACAAACTCTGGTCTAATTCCAGCAGGGGGTTACACAAGCTCACAGACTGAGCCTCCATTGACTAAAACTGGTCAATGGCAAATGTCCCATGGTGCCAGGACGTGAGCAATTAAATCACACCCACTTATTCTATTCTTAAAGAGTACAGTGATGATTAAATATGATATTTAAGTAATTACTTTTTCATCAAATCACCCAAAACAATGATGGAAATTCTTTCTACCTCATGTTACAGCCTTTAAAATGATAGCAAGCTGGTACACACAAATGGGCACCTAAAGCTGCAGGAACCAAAAAATTACACAGCAAATATATATTCCTGTCATTTCCTCTGCCAAAAGTTCTCTGGGAACACTTTGACCATCAACAAGAAAGGCTTGTGTATATGATGTGCAGCACGTTAACATTCAGGATCTGGTAGCAGCACTCTCTAAAGAGCTGAACTCTTGTTACCTAAGTTTGGTCAAAATACAGAGACATAAAGAGAGGAACTTCCAACAATAAACACAATTTGCACAGCAGGATTTGTCTTGTAGGAACAGCACACAAAACGGGCTAAAAACCATGCCTGAGTTCAGATAAGGAGGGACAAGGAATAGAAATTTGGCACAGCAAATCAATCCATCAAGGAGCAGATCAGTGCTTATCAGCCCTGAACATCCTATTTTTCTTCCAGCCTCTGTGTTTACAGTGCCACTGACTCAGGCCTTAAGTGGGAAGAACGTTGAACCCAGTCCACAGAATTCTAAACCGAGTTTGTAATTTACTTTCCTTTCTTCGCTGCTGCCCAAGCTGATGTGCTTATTCTCAACTGTCATTTATCTTACACAGTTTACAGTTGGCTATAACCAATACATGCCACATGTTAAACTCTGCAGAAGTTAAGTCTGCTCTTTCCTCTCTCAAATAACATTCATATGTTATATTTATTAGGGCTTGCTCTCTTCAACCTGTAATTTTACATCTTTCCTGCCTTGTAGGAATTGGGGAAGTACTGAGGGGGAAAAAAAAAAGAACATTGAGGTATAAAAAATTTCACAAGACAAAGAAAATTAATTTAGTCTTTGTGGCATTATTAGGAAAAAAAATATTCATCCTCTCCAAAGTACACTGCTGTGACAGATGAAGTGCTGCCTTCTTTTCTGTGTCAGACAAACTTAGTTAAGTATGCCTGGGTGTGTATTCACATGCAGAAGACAGAGTGTACTACTATAACTGAATGCTGGCTTCTCCTGCATGAAAAATGCTCCTGAAAAAGAAGATGCCAATTTACTAACGTAACAGCAACTTGTAAAAATAAACCACACAGTGTTTGGAGAGAAGGAAAGAGAAACACAACGATTTTTCTCAGTTGTCAGATGTTAATGCTTCCCTGTCTGCACATGCACTGAAACCCTGAACACGTCTCTCTTACTAGTGCAATAAATCACAGCAGAGCACTCTTAACTGTTTAATTCCCGTGTTTAATCCCCATTTAAATCCACACGTGATGCCATCTTACCTCCTCCATTCTTGTAGCAAAGGTATGGGAATCTCCAGACGTTTCCCAGCCCAATAATCTCCCCTGCCACAGAAAGCACAAATTCAACCTTATTGTTCCAGTGACCTCTTTCATGAACTTTCTTATCATTGCTGTGGACGAGGTTGGTACTTGAGGCTTCTGGGTCCAAAGCATCTTCTGGTTTGCCATTAATTATAGGAATAGTCTTTTCAGCTGTCATGACTTTTCAGCCTAGTAGAGAACAAAAGAAGAACACACAGGTGTGTTAAGACACTTGCCGGCACTGATCTTCAACCACTGAAATCTCCCAGGGTGGCACTGGCTTCTTGTTACCTCTGGAAATCTGCGGGTGAAAATGAGGGAGGCAACTCCACAAGGCTGGAAAAGTTGTAAGGCAGGGGGGAAAGGAAAAGAAAGGGCTGGGGGGAAGAGAGAAGATTCTGTGCAGGGGAAGGAGTAATTCCAAGTGGTGACAGGTAACTTGCTAGCAGAGAGGGAAGCCTTTCAAAAATCCCTCCCCAGGCAAGGATCCCATCCTGCCTGACCTACCAGAGGCCAGAGATGTGCGGCACCTCCCGGGCACAGCTGAGCGCTCCGGGCAGTGCAGAAGGGCCGGGGTGGCTGTGGCCTGCCCGCGGCAGCTCCGGGATTACTCACCCAGGGCTGTGCCCGTGCCTGCCTGCGCGCCGGGGACAGGGGCCGGCCTGTGCTGAGCGCTGCCTGCGGGCGATGCTGCGGCTCCGGCAGCGCGGGCAGGGCACGGGGAGGAGGGGAGGAGGCGTGCGGGATCCCCGGGAGCCGGGAAGCCTCGTCCTGCCCTGCCGCTGCTGGCGGCCCGGCGTGGGTTGGAGGATGCTCCCCGCGCTCTGGATGGAGCCGGAATTTGCAAATGCTCAGTCCTCCCCGGAGCGATGGTTTAACACCCGCCTCCCCCCTCCGCCCACCTCAGGCTGTCCCGCCAGCTCCCCCCTCCTTCTCTTCCTTCTCCTCCTCCTCCTCCTTCTCCTCCACCCAGCATCGCCACCGAGCATCACCAGCGAGCAGAGCATCCCCGGCTGCGCTCCCCGCCCGCGGGCAGGGCCGAGCCCGCCAGGTTGGAAGCCGCGTTCTGCATCCCCATCCCCGGCAGTCCCGGCGCTGCTCCTCAGCCCTGGGCAGGGATGGGACCGCGGGCAGGGCAGGGCCGAGCCCGCCAGGTTGGCAGCCGCATCACCATCCCCGGCAGTCCCAGCCCTGCTCCATCCCCTCGGGCGGGGATGGGACCCGCGGGCCCGGCAGGTTGGCAGCCGTGTTCCCATCCCCATCCCCGGCAGTCCCAGCCCTGCCCCGCATCCCTCGGGCGGGGATGGCACCGCCGGCCCAGCCCCGCACCTGCCGCGCTCGGGGGCTGGCACAGACCCTGCAAGTTAAAAAAAGGAACCCGGCGGGAACAGATGACACAAACTTCAGCTGGAAAGGGCGGCGGGGAGAGCCGGGGGACAGACGGGATGAAAAAATAAACGGAGGGGGAACATTTGGGAAGTGTGGAAACAATGTGGGCGCTTTCGAGTTCCAGCAGGGAAATGCAGAAGCAAGGAGCCCACGTGGGCATTGCTGGCTGGGGCTTGGCTTAAAATTCAAGCTGTAAAAGAGGTGAGAAGAGGGAAAAAATTATTACAAATGGTTTTGTTTCAGGTTGTATCAAATATTTCGAATAGAGATTTTTTTTCCCATCTAACCCTTTCCTTTTTAAAATTTTTTTGTAGGTCAGTCATTTTCACCTAAAACCAAATTAAATACCTCTTCTTTCTTCATCTCTGCAGCTTCTCCTTGGCAAATGGCAGCACCCAAGCCAGGTTCTTGCTTCAAAACTTCCTCAGCTCCACACTCTGCTGCAGCAGGGCTTTGCTCTGCAACTCCAGGGGATGCACTTTGGAACTCACAGCTCCTAAATCCAGGATTCTCTGCTGGAAATGTCCCAGGGACAGACAGATCTTGTTCCATGTGAATCCTCTCCCTCTCACCCTCCAGCTCCAGGAGCTTTTTCCACGGCCTGGCCACCTGTGCAGTGCTCCTGGAAGACAATGGAAAGGTGCCCATGGATAGATTTTAAATTAACTTGAGCTGACTTTGTACCCTGCTTGTACATTACACCCTGGAGCTTCTGCTGTGGTTAAAGTTTTCAGGATTTTGCATTTCAGTGATGCCTGTCACAAGAGTGGGTGCTGGGGCCTCACCCTGTCAGCTCTCTGTCACATCAACTCTTGCACCTAACAGGTGCAGGATGAGCCTCTCTCTTTTCTTCTTGATGCCAGCATTTAGGGTTCTAGTCAAACCTATCTTGGGAAAGGAGATCTGCCAGTGGGAAAACTGAAAAAAATGCAAAATTCTTATATTTTAAATTTTTTTAAAGCATCCTTACCACAGATATTACCAGAGCTAGGTTTGATTTTGGGTGGTGCATTTGTTTTTGTTTTCAATGCAGCTGGTATCCATTAATTAAGGATGGAAGAGGTCAATTTTTCCCAAGCTGACTTTGCACAAACTAAACTCAACTTGGAGGGCTTTTTTGTTGATTTATTTTTACCTCCTTCTTCATCTTGTTTTCAGCAGGGATCAAAACAGACCCTGTTTTTCTGTCTCCCAGCCAGGCCTAGCAAACTCAACAGGATACATTTAAACATCAAAGCTAACAGTGAATTCTCATTTTATTCCTGAGAGTAATTCTAAAAACAGAGGGAAGCTGAGGGACAGTAAACGTCTGATGATTCAATATAGAGGAGAGATCAACCTTCACCAAATAGATTGATGATCCCAAATTGAAGGGCCTGCTGCAAGGGACAGTCTGCAGGCAGATGCTGAAGGTGTTTATTTGCTGATTTGTTTAGTATTTGAAATGATTCATTCCTGCTGTCAAGTGTTTTATCCACTGCTGTATTCCTGCACCAATTCCCATTCAGTCTCCTCCTAACTGAAGTGTTTATGGAAGTAATTGCTGGCTGCTAATCCTTGTGAGCACTTCCCAGTGTCTGCAACAAAAAAGGACAAATTTTAGAGCAGGTTGAGAACCCTTTTTTTAAAATTCTGATGGAGCCTTTGCTGTTGCAATGAGGGAAATTCCCTGGTGTCAGTTCATGCTCTCACTGTGTCTCTGGTGCTCCTCACCAGGAATTCCTGCCTGTTCCTCTCAGCCTGTTGGGAGACCCTGCACAAGTTTCCTGGCCATTAAAATGATGTGCCCTAAAAAGCAATTCAAGTTCTGCTTTATTCAGTATTATCTCCACACTCCCAAGGAATCCTTTACAACTCTGTGCAGAAAGTGCAGGGCTGGGGGTGGAAATCAGATGTTTCTGCTCACCAGAGAATGGTGCTGTGAAGTACCAAATGTTCCAAGGCTACATTTATTTAGATTTATAAACTAAAATTAATCAAGAGAAGCCATTCATACCTAGAGTAACTCAGGAAAACAACCTCCAAGAAAAATCCACATGTCCACAGGATTCTGCCAGGCTGCCAAAATTAATGTCAGCTAAAGTCATGTGATATAGCTTTGGAAATTTAAAACTGGGGCTTGCCTCATTTCTTCCCCTTATTGTAACTCTGAATTTCTGTGTTATTTCTGCAATAGAAAATCCTGTGACAATATAACTGGGGGGTGGAGCAACAATCCTCTCCAGATTTAAAACCTTCAATTTAGATTTGCTATAAGCAAGATCTGCACAAGCCTTCTATCAAGATTTCATAAAGCTGGACTCATTGTGGGAAATAGCTACACAAAAGCAAAGAAATACAATCAGAATTTCAGCAGTGATAATAATCTGACAATATTTTGGATCAAAAGCCTAAAATCACAAAGCCATTTGTGAACGAGACCAACATATTTAGCTGTTTTATTAGAGGCTGACTTCAATCAAAAATAGGCTGATTTGTGCCTAATCAGTTTTCTGTAATGGGAAAAGAAATATTTCTTTGTTGCAGATAATTTTAAGTAAAGCAACACCTGATTGTTTGGCTTCTGTTTAGAAAGGCTCAACCACTATCATTGTAGGTTTCTCTCCATCCAATTTATTGCCTCACAATGGATGAGATGCTGAGTTTGGGGCTGAGGAGAGCTGCAAAAATCACTTTTCCATCTATTGATGTTGTCCTTCCCTTGTTAATGAGACCTGTGTTTTGTTACCTGCATTTTGTCTTCTATTCCCTCCTCTGTACAGGAGTGGGTGAGAATATTCCAAATAGGGGATTTCTGCTGCAGATTTATGCTGATCCCCAGGAAAAAGTGGCACAAATTGGGGTTTCCTTGAGTTAATTCATCCATTCCCACTGTGCTTTAGGGACACATCACCCTGCTAATGGGTAATGGTACCTTGAGTTTCTTAAACATGAATTTTATACACAGATAACACTTGGAGAGAACCTCCAATCCTGGGTTATCCACAACTTCCAAGAGTTAGCTGTCACCCATCCTAGTGAAGTGAAATCTAGAAAATAGCAAATAAATAATAGAACTAAATGAGAAGACACTTTTGAAAGGTTTTAATGGGACTTACAAGTGAGAAATAAAATAATAATAATAATAATTATAATTATAATAATAAATGAAATAAAGTAATAAAAATAAAATAAATAAAAATAAATAAAAATGAAATAAAAGTAAATAAAAAGAAATAAAAGAAATACCAAAGAGACCTGAGCAGAACTGAATTCATAACACCACAACTGCCTGTAGTCAATCACTGCTCCAGATTAAAGCTGAATTTGCAGTCCTCCTGCAGATACAGATGTTTTCAGCATGCCCAACTCAGGTACTGGGAGCTGCTCCAGCCTGGAAAAGGAATGAACTCTGAGGGGAGTTTGTGCTCAGTTTTCTGGATATATTTTCAACTCTATTAAAATATTTTAATATTTTTAATAATTTTATTATATACACTATATAAATATTATATACATTATATAAATGTTACATATTTACATATAAATATTTTAAAATTTTTAATAATTAACATTATTAAACGTACTCAGTGAACAATGTCAGAATTTAATTCAGGTTACAGAAGCTCTCTGCAAGCTTATGAAATCTTTTATTTTATCCCAGACACTCTTTCTTCCCTGTTGTAGAGGAGGGTAAGGGGTTGCTTTGTGCACTGGATGCTCCAGTATGGGAAGATTGTTTGGAACTAAATTTCAAGGAATTTAATAACTCTCACACCTCTGGTAGGAAGAAGCATCTTCCCCCACCCTTGCCCTTTGTTTCTACAAGCAGCCCACTGAGCCAGGCTTTGGGATAATCCTGGAATTTCACAAAACCAGTTTGCCTTTGGCTTGAGTCTATAGCACAGTAATTAAAAAATGAAATTCCAGCTTGTAGATGATCATTCCATGCTTTGAGGTGTCATCCTCAGCAGTAAAAAATGGGCCCAAGAGGGAGGCAGGATGATAATTTGAGTGATGGCATTTTTCTTCCCAAATATCCCATGGGATGAAGTGCTGCCCGCCTGGAAATGGCTGAACATCCACCTGCTGATGGGAAATAGGGAATTCATTCTTTGTTTGGCTTTGCTTGCACGTGCTGCTTTGCTTTACTTTTTAAACTGCCTCATCTCAGCCCCTGGGCTTTCTCCTCCCATGAGTTTTTCCACTTTTCCCTCTCTGATTCTCTACCCTGCCAACACAGGAACCTGTGCAATATTCAGGTTCAGTGAGGGGTGGCAGCAATACTGCACACTCTGCCAAGTGTTGCTTTGAAATACATTAAAATCCAAAGCAAGTTACCGTTAGAAACACAAAGATGGGTGTGAATGAAGGAGTGGTTTGGTTCTGTGTCAGACCTGAAACAGGAAAAAAGCCCCAAAAGACAGATCAACCCAGAATGAAGATAATTCATTTCTCTCCCCAGTGCAAAATAATAAGAATTATATATAACCCTCTAAAATTTCAACTCAATCACATTTTACTTTTGAATTAGAGAGCAAGAGCAATATATTGCTTCAAAATTTCAAAAGAGATCCCATATCTTCAGAACATTTCCTTTATTGAAGTCTTTTTGGCTGAAGTTGCATGTCAGTAAAGCAAAGTAATTGCCTGGAAAATATTGATTAGCTCTTGTCAAACACCCCTGTGCTATTCAGTATTTCCATGTCAGCACTGTCAGCATTCAAGCACTGGCTTTAACAGGAGTTTAACTGTGTGTGTGAAGTTCTCCAGAGCAGCCCCAGTGCAATCCCACAGACACTGAGCCCTGCAAGGGCTCTGCCACATAAATTACATGTGACAACTCAAACTAACTCAGCAAACAATCCTGTCCTGAGCTGGCTGCTGGCACATTGCTAATTAACAATTAATTGCCTTCCACAAGACTCCTGCAGAGCAGATGATGTGATACTGCAGATGTTTCAGCCAACTTGTGATTCTCTGCAGTGTTGCAAAGTGCCCAAAGATTTCTTTTAGTGTTTTACTTTTTGTAATGGTATTTTTAATCAAATACATATATTCCTTTTGTTATTTAAAATGTATTTTGCAGTATTTTAATGCTGAAATTCCTCTTACTAAAATACTTTCTTTACAGCTGTGAATCATCAGTTGTTAGTTGACACCTGTAGGTTTATAACCTGAAAATTGGGTCAAAATAGAACTTAGCTGGCAGACCAGGAGAATTAATTCTTGTGAAACTCCACCAATTATGCCCAGCAAAAGCAACATCTGTGCTTCAAGAGCCAAAAGAGAAAACACTCTCAAATTTTATTACATCCACTTGCTAAAAATCCATGGTCTTCTTTTTCTTTCCCAGCTAAAAGAGGAATATTTTATTGTAGACTCTAATCCACTGGGAAGGCAAATGGAGAAGACACAAAGATTTTCCAGAATTTAATCTCTGCTGGACAATGATTTTTCCCAATGACTCGTTAAAGGTGAACAAAGAAACTCAGTGAGAGAAGAACCCTCCAGTAAGGAGGCAAAAATCACATTTAGGTGCACAAAGAGCAGCAGGGAGATCCTGACTTGGCTGGCACAGATTGCAGAAGCCTGACAAAGGCTGTGGTGGGAGAGCAGCAGGAGATATGGGAATTGCTGCTGCACTCCTCTGGAAATGCATGAACAATTCAGGCACAGAGGATAAAACAGGCAGTGGGAAAAGCCTTCCTGGAAATTGTCAGATTTAGGTTCTTCCCCCAGAGGGTGCTGGCACTGCCCAGGCTCCCCAGGGAATGGGGACATTCCCAAGGCTGCCAGAGCCCAAGAAGAGTTTGGAAAACATTCCCAGAGATGCCCAGGTGGGATGTGTTGGGATGTCTGGACTGGATGATCCTTGTGGGTCCCTTCCAACTTGGGATATTCTATGATTGTTTTTATATTTCAAGATATTTCTGACCATTCCTACTCCCTCTCATCTCACTTCCTTTCCTACTCACAGGAAAACTGAAACAGATCCTCCAGGGTTTGACTATGTGGTAAAGAAAAGCTTAAAATACATTTGTCTCCACTTCTTTTCCAAGTGTCTGGCACTGAGGAGAATCATCACTCTACCAGAGACACAGAGCCTAACCCATGGAAAACTGAATTCAGGAGAGGAGAAGGAATTTTGCTGGAGGTCATTTTATGCATAAATTCTGCCTATTTTTGACTCCCTCAACACCCTGATGTTTGTAGGGTGACTTACAGGTAATAAATCAGGCAGAGAGAAGGCATCCCATATTACCTGAGACATGGAGTTCTGGCTGCACAACAGCAGGAAAAAGAAGTTGGGCTTGTTTCTTTTTGCAGTCTGTAATAAGGAAGGCAGTAGTAGAAATATCAGTTGAGATCCTGTGTTCCCACCATGTTTTAATTGAAGCACAATATCTGGTGAATGGAATTCCCAAAGCAGCACCTATTTCTTAAACTCTTTCTCTAAAATTTACTTGCAATTTTTTTTAATAGGAAAAAAATCCCTATGCTGAGGAAAGCCAGGCACCATTTAAAAAAAAATCCTCAATTTTTTAGAAGTTTAACATTCTCTGAGCATTGTTCTAGCCATCATTTCCTCATGACTAGAAGTGTGTAGTTAACTAAAACAGGAAGAACACAAAGATCTCCTTATTCAGTGTCACTTTTACTTGTCCCACTGGGAAAGGAAGACTTTGCTGATGGAGTCAAGGCAAATAAAGCTCCCCCTAAAATGTCAGAGCATGAGTGACAGTGACACATCCCCAAATATTCCATCTTTACCAGCCCTGGTATCACAATCATACAATTTTTGGGAGCATCATTCTCTTTTCTGAAGTCAACTTCTCCACCTTCTTCTAAGATTAAATATCATTTAAGATAAAAATTGCACTCAGAAGAGGAATATTTCCTCTGCAGAGGTCTCCATAATCAAAACCTTTTAACTTTTTACAGGCTACAGAACATGCTGCAAATAAACACAATAAAATTTTCCACCAGTGCATCATTTACAAAACTTTCAGCATTTTCAGCCTGAAATTCATTTCTAAAGATACTTTGCAGATTTGGGGCTTAAAGGTCAAATTTTCAGGAGCTAAATTACTGAGGTGGCCTTTTCTGCTGAAGAGGGGCAGAACATGGCACTTGGTTCATTGTTTGAAGTTCAAAAGGGGTTTGTGCACCTTGCACATTGATTGTTTTGATGATTAAAGTAGCTGAGACTGAGGAGATATGGCTTTGTATCTGTAAGTGCTTTTATCTTTCCAGAAAGTGTGATTCCTGAGTTCATTACTGACTTTACACACAGAATAAAAAGCTGTAATCCACATAGCAGTAGAAATAAAGGTTTTAAATCAGGCAAGGTTTTCTTCTGAGGTTTGTTTTTAAACCAAGCAGGGAGGATGTGGAGCAGCCAGTGCAATTAATTTCAGGTCCTTGTTAGTCACGATAAGAAAGTATGAACTTTCAGATGATAAGAAAGCATTACATTGCAGCTGCTTGTGTTACATGGATTTTTGATTCCAACTTGATTCCTATTTTAAGTTGCTTTAAGCTTATTAAGAGTTTCTCAGTTCAGCCCTGGGTTTTACAAGAGCCTTGAGCAAGGAGCAAAGTGTCTCTCTCCTGCAGCCCTTGGGCACACAGGGATGGTTCAGGTGCTTCCAATGAAGGCAGAACTTACAGGTGAAATACCTGAGTTTATACAGAGACAGCAGCTGCTCTGGAAACTTCCTTCTGTGCTGTTGTACAGTTAGAAATAACAATTTATGTTCATTTGCTGCATGGCAAATAAATCTGTAACAGACCACACTTGTTAAATGCGGGTTTAACAAGACAAATCATTATCTACAAAATATTTCTATAGTCTGCAAAGTTTTTGCACCCTGGGGTTTGTGCATTGACTTTTTGGCAGGGCTGTGGCTGTGTCACAGCACACTGACCCATGGAAGGCAGCACCATCCCTCAGCAGGAGGACACAGACTGAATTTTGTGTTGATTCATGAGGGGAAGTCATGGAACTGTGGAATATCCTGAGCTGGAAGGGACCCTCAGGGATCAGAGAACATCCTGAGCTGGAAGGGACCCTCAGGGATCAGAGAACATCCTGAGCACAAGGGACCCTCAGGGATCAGAGAACATCCTGAGCTGGAAGGGACCCTCAGGGATCAGAGAACATCCTGAGCTGGAGGGGACCCACAGGGCTCAGAGAACATCCTGAGCACAAGGGACCCTCAGGGATCAGAGAACATCCTGAGCTGGAAGGGACCTTCAGGGATCAGAGAACATCCTGAGCTGGAAGGGACCCTCAGGGATCAGAGAACATCCTGAGCTCAAGGGACCCTCAGGGATCAGAGAACATCCTGAGCTGGAAAGGACCTTCAGGGATCACTGGGTCCAACCCCTGCACAGACCCCCAACAATCCCACCTGTGCTTCCCTGGCAGCACTTTCCCAACTCTCCTGGAGCTCTGGCAGCCTCGGGAATGTCACCATTCCCTGGGGAGCGCCCAGCACTTTCCTTTCCCTGATTTCCACCCTAAACCTGCCCTGGCACAGCTCCAACCCCTAAAAACTCTTTGTTCACACTTTAGACCCTTGTGCATACAGAAATTTTTAAGCGCAGGCTCTCTCCATGATTTCTTGAATTGTTTCAGTGCCTCTTTGCTAGCAGCATCCTGAAGTCCTGAGTCCCCTTTTCTATTTGCAAATCAGAATCCTGGCCAGACACAGAAAACAACCCATCTATGAGTCCATTTGATTAAAACAAAATTTGGCTGCTGCCTAATGGCTTGCTCAGGAAGCATTTGGGTTGCATTAAAATGAAGAGGCCAAAGCAAGTTCCTGAGCTGCATTCCAAATCCAATGTTAAAGGTCAAAACACCAGAGTGAATGGCACCTAATCTGTGGAACAGCTTTCAGGAACTCTTTTTGCCACCTTCAACATTTACCACTCTATTTTAGCTGAAGCAGATGTAAATTATGGTCTCCTATTAAAACAAATGAGATATTCAAGAAAACGTCTTTGAGGAAACTGGAATAGTTAAATGCAATAAACTTAAGACACAATTGAGTTCTATAATAAATCTTATTTTCCCATAAGTAATTTAATCTTAATGAAGATTGTTGTTTTACAAGATATTATTCTGACATAGATGTTGTTATTACTCTTTGTCAGGTGCACTAAAATATCTGAAAATCTGCCCAAATTACCATTTCAACTCTACAAACATCATCTATTCCAATTCTAGGCTGAAAATAAATTCTCACTCTGCATCTACAACTACGAAGAATCTAAAATAATTCATAGTGCTAAACATATATTGTAAAAATTGGAAAAAAAGCATTTAAGTATTTATTATGTTCCAATTCCTAATTTAGATTTTTTAGAAGAAAAAATCTTTCACCTATGTTTGATTTTTAGGGTTACATTTTAGTGTATGCCTGTTTTATAGGGTTACATTTTAGTGTATGTTGCTTACAGCTGGTTTCTTCACATCTTCCTCTTATGTTTGCAGGCTTTAAGATTATTTAAAAATGCCTTTTCCCAAATGATTCCTCATCAGTTGTTCCTGTGATACCAGCCCTGCAAACCCTTTACAGCAGGGCCTTACCCAAATGGAAGGATTTCCACACAATTACAGCAAATTAATGTTCTTGTTTTATTTAAGGACTTGGGGGTGGAGTGTTTAAAAAGCAGCTCCTGGTAAAATTCCCTTTCAATAACAGTAATGGGCTTTCCTTTCTCATTGGTGCATCACTAAAGTATGGAAAAATGAGTCCCTGCAAACTGCAGCCCAGTCCTGAATATGACACTGAAAACTAAACAGCAAGAGTAGGACATTTTAAAATATTCCTAAAACTTTGTAGAGTACTTCCATCCCTGTTGTAGAAGTCAAGCCTTATTTTCCTGGGATTTTCTACAGCAAGACATCAAAACCCTTGCACACCTAAAACTCACCTGACAAATTAAGGTTCATTTTTCTTCTGCTTTGAATTCATTTTTCTCAAAGCTTTTGGGTTTTTTTCAAAGTAATAGCTTCCATGATTTCTCAGTTCACTGTTTTGAACTAAAGGGTTTGAATGGAATAGTCCAGCTGGATTGTCCTGTCAGCATTTTAGCTTCATTTCTCTTAATGCTTGATAATGCCTCCCCTAAAACAATTTTTATTATTGGTTTGCAAGGCAGAATTACCTGAATGTAATCAGATACAGCTTTTCCATTAACTGAAATATGTCTCTGGGCCATAAAAGCTCTCTGTGGTTTTACAACATTATTTTAATTCATTATTTAACATATTTAATGTTAATTATTGTATAATTTAATGCATTATTTAATATTTTAATATATTAATATTATTTAACATATTACTTAACGTGATAATTACTTTGCTTATAAATATAATCCATAAGTATTTTATAGGCCATTTTAACTCTAGCGTTATAATTTTGACATTATTGTTCAAGTTGTATCTTGCATTTAGTGCCTTCACTGTAGATTACCTTAAAATATAATCACAAATACAAAAATATATATTAACTTATATTAATTAAAATGTATTATCCTACATTAAATCCTCCTGTATTAAAACATCCTACATTTAGACATGATTAATGACTTAACATTTCCTGCCCACGGCAGGGGGAAAGAACAAGATAATTTCTAAGATCCTTTCCAACCCAAACTATTCTGGAATTCTCTGAAAATGGGCCTCCCATTCCCACTGTCCTTTTTATTAGTAGTGACTGATTTTCTAAGTCATTTTCCAAATCAGGCTGTGTTTGCTCCACCTCTGGATGAAACAGGTAACTATTTATATATTTTTATATTGTCCCATGCTGTTCCTACAAGTGTTTCTAAAGATCATAAAAAATGCCAGAAACAGCAGAAATTCCTTGCTAAGGAATGGACTTCCTCCATTAATTTCTGTCATTAACTTGGGAGCACCATGCCTAATTGCTGCAAGGAGGGATTCACAGCGCTGAACAAAATCTTGGCACTTCAAAAAGAAACAGAGCCAGGCTTGCCTGTTTTCCTGAGCAGCTCTGAACTCTGCCCAGATGTGCTGCTATCCCATAAACTCCTGAGGGATCCCTGCAAACAGAACATTCTGTCACCAGTGGCTCACCCACTGCAGTGGCTGCAGCTGTTCTCACAGCACTGCTTGGCTTCTGGCAGATAAACTGATTTAAAAACCTCACCTGGACAGAAAGAGGTGATAGAAATGTAGATACAGAACTCTTAATTCATCAAGGATGATGTGCAGCAGTAGATTCGTGAGAGAGGCAGCAGCAAGGAGGAGAGAGAATTCCCGCAGGAATTTTTTATCTGGGTTAGCCATGAGTGCCCCAATATTGCATCAATGAGGAGAGAAAAATCCCACAGGACTTTTTTATCTGGGTGAACTATGAGTGCCCCAACATTACATCAAGGAGGAGAGAAAAAATTCCTGTGGGATTTTTATCTGGGTGAACTATGAGTGCCCCAATATTACATCAAGGAGGAGAGAAAAAATTCCTGTGGGATTTTTATCTGGGTGAACTATGAGTGCCCTAATATTACATCAAGGAGGAGAGAGAAATCTCCTGCTTGATTCCTCCCTGATTTTTTATCTGTGTGAACCATGAGTGCCCCAGTGTTACATCCCTGTTTTAGTAAGCTTGGTTCAATCTCCCACTGACTCTAGGAATAGCTTAGAAATTTTTTTGTATGACTACTCCCCTAGAGGGTTGAGATCTATGATTTATAGCTGAATCTCTATGGCATGAGTTCTGTTTGAAAGAAAAGCCTGCTGTTGTCACCTTGTCCTGTGTTGGCAGAACAGAAAGGTACTGGGGTTTTTTAAGTGTGTGATCTGCAGCAGTGAATTTGAGCTCTCAGCTATAAAAGCTGCTCCTGTCTCTCTGAAACCTGCTTGCTGCAGCTCTGACAGGTACCCCAGACTGCTGGAAATGCACAAATTCCCCTGAACTTGCAGCTTTTGAAGGAGAGATCTTTGCAAGGAGCAGCTTTCCTCCACCCCTTCCCACCCTCGAGTGGGCTCTCTGTTATTCCAAAATGGGTTTCTCAGCAGGAGCTGCTCGACAACAAAATGAGCCCTTGGCTCAGCCACCCGATGTTGTCAGAGCTGAATATCTGCCTGGAACAGGACTTGATATTCCTTAAAATCAGTTCATTAACTGTTTGACCTTTTCTACTTCCTAGGAAGATAAAAGTATCAATGCAAATCCAAAGCACAGCCCTGGACCACCTAGGATGCTGTGACATGGTTTATAAGCAGGGAGGTGGGTGAGAGCAGAGCCCAGGCTGCCCAGAGAGGGCAGGGCTCCAGTGAAACTGCTAAAAGTCATTAACATTCTCCAGGACTGTGCTGGGAGCCTCAGTGCCTCGGAAATGCCCTGGCTGCTGAGGCAGGGCACAGGCAGTGCCTGTGCCCAAACATCCCCCCGTGCTGGAGTGCCCAGCTGCCTCTGTGCTTATCACTTTTACAGGTGAACAAAATGACTGGAAAACAGCAAGAATCCTGCTCGTGCTCCAATAATGCACATTTGGTTGCTGCTGTTAATCTCAGTAACAGGGTATTGTATTTGAGTTCCCCCCAGACAAAGGGAGGAATTATGAATCTGACTCCATGTTCTCAGAAGGCTAATTTATTACTTTATGATACTATATTAAAGAATACTAAACTATACTAAACAATACAGAAAGGATACTTACTCAATGCTAAAAAGATAATAATGAAAACTCCTGACTCTCTCCAGAGTCCTGACACAGCTTGGCCCTGATTGGCCAAAGAGTGAAAACAACTCACAGCAGAATCCAGTGAAACCATCACCTGTGGGTAAACAATCTCCAAACACATTCCACATGAGCACAACACAGGAGAAATAATGAAATAAAAATTGTTTTCCTTTTCTCTGAGGCTTCTCTCGCTGCTTTTCAGCTTCCCAGGAGAAAAACCCTGAGCGAAAGAATTTTTCAGAGAATGTGAATGCCACAATGTAAGGATTCTTGGCTATCAAATCCTTTCCTCCCCATCCAGCTAAGCTGTGTGGTGCTGGGAGCTGAGTGTGACAGAGGAGAGGGAGTTGCAATGGCCAGCCCAGCTCAGCCTCCTCACCTCCCCTGGTGCCAGCTCGTGGGCAGGGCTGTCTGGGAGCTTTTCCTAGTGCACAGCTTAGAGCAGTGGTGTGGAAGAGCAGTGATGTGCTCCTGCTAAACAGACCACCCAAGCATCATGGGAATTGGCTTCAGCTTTCTGGAGCTGCTCAGGCAGAAACTTGTTAAGGACTCCAGAGGGTGAGTGCTGTCTGCCTGGTGTTACACGGCTTCTCTATTCAATCTATGCTGGGTCTTCGTGGGTTAATCATTTACAAG
This sequence comes from Sphenopsis melanotis, assembly GCA_035221435.1. NCBI lineage: Eukaryota > Metazoa > Chordata > Aves > Passeriformes > Thraupidae > Sphenopsis > Sphenopsis melanotis. The sequence continues at coordinate 17,753,718 of JAWMRF010000032.1, read as the reverse complement.
TGTGAGCTTTCTTGTGACATGCTTGGCCAAACCTAATGTACAGACTTCAATTTGAAGTGAGCAGAGTGCTGAAAAATGAAATGTTTTTGAAAGTTAAATTGCAGTCATTTATATGAAAATGCCTTAGGTAACTCGTTCCCCCCCCCCAACCCCCCCAAAATATACTAATTTTATAGCACATTAATAATTCATGTGCATATTGGTTGCAGACATAAAGCACAAAATACCCATTCTTTTTAAAACACAGATTTTTGAAACAAATAGGAATTGCTATGATCTGCTGATAGTAATGCTTGATTAGCTCCATACTATTTAATTGTTGATGATGTTCACAAGTATTCATTGACACAAATGAGAAATAGGATCCTCTGCAGTGGTTTGCAGGAAGTGCCCAGAACCACATCTCCTGCGACATCAGATTTATAGGCACAGCAAGATTCACATGAGGCAGACAAGTTCAACCCTTGGCTGCGCTCAGGGCAAGATGCTGCACTCTGGTTTGCTAAGCCAGTGTGGGAAGAAGATATTAAATATAAGGGATAACATGGAGAGACACTTCCTCTGGGCACTAAAACAGGGATCTCCAGGGAGTTCTTGATTTGTGATGAGTCATTCTCTGTCAAGAGTCAAGGAGGGGCACATCCTACCCTCCCAGCTCCTGCGGCACAAATATTTTATAGCAGGGACTTGGCCACTAAGGGTCCTTTGGCACATTGTTGCATTAATATTGCCCTCTGAGGGTTTTTTGACTAAACATCCTCATGCCATTAAACATTAAAATATCCTTTATCTCTGTTCCCGGGTGTGTGTTGTATACAATAGTAATGTCCTGCTCACACATGGCTGAGTTTTTGTGGTGTAAAACAGACCAACAGCCCCCATCATGTCAATGCTGTCAGAGCTGTTGTCCTACAGACTGAGAAAACTGCCTTTCACTGCATTTGAAGTTGGTGTAGGTTCTGCTCTCCTGGTGGGACTTGAGCTCTAAAATGTGTTGGATCAGGTGGATACCTTGATGCCCATCCCAGAAGGAATTGGAGAGGTGAGTGAAGAAGACCACAGGTACATGCACAGCTCGGGTGTGTTGATGGAGCTCAACTTCTGCTGCTCTGGGGCAGGCTGTGAGTCACTGCCATTGGAATGAGGGACTTAGGCAAAGTGAATTTGCTCTGGGTCCTGGGTTTGAATTTATGCATTAAACTCTGTCACCACGATATTTTATGAAAAATCCCTTTGTTAGGATTTTTCTCCTGAGAAGCTGAGAAGCCTCAGAAAAGAAATGTGAACAATAATTATCTGATTGCTTGGAATGTGGTCTGGAGGTGCTTACCAACAGGTGCATCTTTGATTGGTTCCATGTGAATTGTTTTCACTTAATGACCAATGCCAATCCAGCTGTGTCAGACTCTCTGGTCTGTCACGGGTTTTTATTATTCATTCTTGTCTAGCCTTCTGATGTATCCTTTATCTTTCTTTAGTATAGTTTCAGAATATAATATAATATTATTAATATAATATAATATAATATAATATAATATAATATAATATAATATAATATAATATAATATAATATAATATAATATAATTGATATTATATATGATATATTATAAATAGAATGGAATGGAATGGAATAAATATAATATATGGTGTAATATAATATAATATAATAATGAATTAGCCTTCTGATAAGATGGAGTCAGCTGCATTGTCTCTCCCCTTCATTGGGGGTGCCTTGTTCCAATAGCCTGTCCCCAGGGGTGCTCCTGCAGCCAGGGGGGACGTTTGTCCTGCAGGAAAGCCAGGTTTGGATCCAGCCTGTATCTGCTCCGTGCCTCCCCAGCCCATGTTTACGGATGTGACCTTGGCTGAGCCCAGCAGCACATCACTCCTGACATGCTCCAAGAGGTGTTTATTTATTTATTCCCTGCCAATGACATGGACTGGTGGTGCCCTCTGAATTCCAAGCAGGTCTCAGCTCTGTGTTCCTGGTCTGGGTGGCTCTGCTGGAGAGCAGGCAGGGGAAGGAGCCCAGGGGCTCCATTTGCAGAGGGAACATCCCTGCCCTGACCCTCTGTGCAGTCCCTGGGTGCTCAGGGTGGTGCTGGCCCTGCACGGGGGTTTGAGGGATGGAACTCTGCTGTCCCATGGTCACAGAGGTCTCCTGATGGAGAAAGTGCTCCAAAGGCCTTGCCATCACCAGAGGGGTGTGACTGTGTTCACAGGGGTCCGAGGATGAGGGAAGAGAGGAGGATCTGACTCCATGTTCCAGAAGGCTGATTTATTATTTTATGATATATATTACATTAAAATTATACTAAAAGAATAGAAGAAAGGATTTCATCAGAAGGCTAGCTAAGAATAGAAAAGAAAAGAATGATAACAAAGGCTTGTGTCTCTCAGAGAGTCCGAGCCAGCTGACTGTGATTGGCCATTAATCAAAAACAACCAACATGGACCCATCACAGATCCACCTGTTGCATTCCACAGCAGCAGATAATCAATGTTTACATTTTGTTCCTGAGGCCTCTCAGCTTC
>JAWMRF010000032.1:17691154-17705844 GCA_035221435.1 Sphenopsis melanotis | reverse complement strand
TTCTCACTCTGACAGAGGGAGAAAGAGCTGGAAAAAAACCAGTGTAAGTGCAGAGCTGTCATGAATGACAGGAAAAGCCTTAGAGAGCTGTTGTTCTTAGGGCCAAGATTAAGATTGTTGTTCCCTAAGCAAATTCAGTTCATGGTTTGGCTTTCCTGAGCACTCCCTGCAGCCATTTCAAATGAGATTATCTGACAGCCACTCACCTCATACCTGGCCTGCTTGACTAACTCCTATAGCAACAATATTTTATGAGCACAACTCCACCAATCTAAGCTGAAACACAAAGAAGGGAAGGAGCTTTGGGCTGGAATGAGAATGCCCTCCTTTTTACCCAGGTCTTCAGTGGCAGGAGGAGTCCTGCACTGAACTCCCCAATTCTGATTCTCCTGGCTGAGAGTCCTGATGCACTCCCCAATTCTAAAAATTCAAAGTTCATTTTTCTCACTCTGACAGAGGGAGAAAGAGCTGGAAAAAAACCAGTGTAAGTGCAGAGCTGTCATGAATGACAGGAAAAGACATCAATGACAGCCTTAGAGAGCTGCTGTTCTTAGGGCCAGGATTAAGCTTGTTGTTCCCTAAGCAAATTCACTTCATGGTTTGGCTTTCCTGAGCACTCCCAGGAGCATTCCCACCTCCAGGCTTCCCAGCCCAGGCAGGAATGAAACCCTGGGGGCTGCTCAGCCCCTGGGGCAAGGAAAGCAAAGTGTGCCTGGGGAGCAGGGTCCTCACTGCCAGTCCAGATTTGCATCCATCCAAACATGCCAGCAGGAATCCAGAGCTGCACCTCGGGAGTTCAGGTGAGAATAAAGAAAGCTGTTACATTCAGACCATTATTGTTCATGCTGCTTTGTGAATTTATTTCTTTAAATTTTCCACTTGTGCTCCTGCCAAGAGAGATCTATTAGACAGAAAGCAGCAAGAGTAAATCTTTATCATTTTGTTTCAAACTATAAAATAATTTACATCACATATTTTACTTACTTTTGTCTTTTTTGTTTGTTTTTTTTTTTGAAACCACAAACATTCCAGCATCACACTGTAGGAATAAGAATAACAATAGAAAGCATAACCTTTTGCATAGTATTAAATGAACAGACAGAGTAAGTTCTTTATTTACAATTATTGTCTAGATAAAAAAATTCATAAAAACAGATGAATGAACATATATTAATAACCCCTAGTGGGATGGATTGCCAATGTACCACTGTATTGTTGTCCACAAATCTCATGCTGCTAAGTACAGTACGTAGAGAGCGAGCATTTATATATTGCAGGGAATTTTAACAAACTGATCATTTTGGTTTTTGATCCATTGTTCCCATCACAGAGAGGTCAAGCAATAAAAGAAAGGAATTGTGATGCACGACTTGTAGTTGAAAGGTCATAGCTATTCTGCTTTAAAAAAAAAAAAAAAAAGTCTATCATTTATCATATACATAAAGCACAGTCTCTGCTCACAAAAGCCCAAGTTTTCTATGCATCTCAGTTTATATATGTTTTACTATATATACACAGAATGCAGTGTTCATTTTCTTATAACAGTTTTCAAGTCTGCAAATGGTACCTTAGGGAGGGGTACTCCTACAGGAAAAAATTCCAAAATAATAATTAAAAAAAAAAAAAAAAATGGAACCGAGAAAAAACATGGAGAGTGTTGGAAAACAAAAAGGCAAACAGTCAGTGTGTTAAGATGCTGAAAAGAAACTGTTCCAGTATTAATAGCTTCTGTAGATGTTCAAGTCCAAAGCTAGAGGCTTCCCTGTAAATACAGATACCACTTTTGTCTTCTGGCCCCAGGGAGCCCATGGCTGGTGGAGTCCCCATTACAGAGCACCTTCCTGCCTGGGCTGGGGCTCCTGCCCCGGCTGCTGGGGCACGGCTGGGGCTCCTGCCAGGTGCCACTGCTGCCCTGGGCACCCTGCCTGCCCCTGGGGCTGGCCACGAGGCACAGCCAGCAGAGCTCCCAGCCCAGAGTCCCGCAGCTGGCAAGGGAAGCTGCTCAGAGCTTTACCTGGCTGAGGGTCCTGATGCACCCTGAAAACATCAGTCTGCAGTTTGGCCATGAGTCTAAGCTTGGTTTGGAGAGTTCTGGCTTGGTTAAGCTGCTGTGACTGCAGAGATGCACCACTGTATGGAGCCAACCAGAAAAAAAACACCTTAACAACTCAACGGATCGAGATGGTTGGAGGGTGTTTTGTTCCAACACGCCTGGCATAATCGATTGTGGAATTCCAAATGTCTTTTTGCACTGTACAGTTATGGAAAAAATCATATGCTGAAAAGTCTCCAAGCAAACTTTATATTAAATACAAAAATTAGTTATGAAAAATCTGTGATCCACAAAGTGCTTAGCATTCAAGTGGTTGACATAGCAATTGTATAAGCTCATAATTTTTTACGTTTCTAGGGCTGTTACCATCTTGAAAAATGTTTTTCGCCTTCCATACTGCAGGTTTTCAAAGCAGCTTTCTTGAGAGAAAGCTGAAGGTAAAATAATGTTATTACTGTGTTACTGCAGGAACACAAGCTTGATTAAAAAAAATCACACAAACCACATCTCAATACACAATTAATAAAGATTCGTTCAGTCCTAATAGTGCATAAATTATATTTTTCTTTAAAAAAAAAATCAAAGCAACCTACAGTGATTTTCATCCAAAATGCCAACAGCCCATACTTTGCAAATAATAAGGAAATAAATGCCTAAAGTACTAATTGAAAAGGATTAACACAGTATATCACAAGATTTTAACATTTCTTTTATCTCCATATAGACAAACCAAATATAACTTATTTTAAATTATAAACTCATTTAACGTCTCTCTAAAAATAGTTTCCGAAGCCATTGCTGTATGTCTGAAGAATGAAATAGCCTCCATTATTGTTATGTTGCACCAAAAGGAGTTCAAGCAGATCATCAGAGGGAAGGAAGGAAAAAAAAAAGGAGAGAACCTGATCATTTTGATTTTTATTTGAAACAAAGGAAGCCTGGTTTACCTCCCTGTATATAGGATCACAATGCTACATCCAATGTGTTATATTTTGGCTTCTTTTGTTATTTACTAGCAGTATCTACATTATTAACAAAAAAAAAGAGACCAAAATAAAAACCCAAAAAGGAAATCAGGCAGAAATCAGAGCACGGTTGTAATAAAATATCCAGGGTGCGAGAGTACAGACATTTTCAATGAGCTGAGCTGAGCCATTTTTATACTACTTCGGCAGGAAGTGCTTTCTTAACCCTACAAATAGTTAAGGATATTATCTACAGGTTTGTAAACAAATTACATTCTTTTTTAGGACATAAATAAGTTAAAATAGTCAGAGCAATTTGAGCAGAAACAAGGCAACATGCCAACAAAGAAACTTTATATATATATAACTATATATATATAGATAGATATATACATATATATAATTAATTATCTATATACTTATATGTATATATCTCTATATATAGTCTCATAAATGTTTAAGTTCCTCTGTCCAACTGGTGCAAATCTACTGTGCAAGTTAAGCTTTGCAACTTCAAAAAAGTTATTTAAATTAATCTATACAATTGAGTCCATGCCACACAAGCATTTCAAAAACTCACAGACCAGTGAATTGGATAAATAGCCTCAGAAAGAAGTCCTCTGCAGTTCCTGCTTAAGGAGGAAAAAAACAACAAAAAAAAAAACCAAAAAGGAAATAAAAACAAACGAAAAGAGAGAAAGAAGGGCCAGCAGTGTACAGTACATTCATGCAGGAGGATTTTTTTTTGTTTTTGTTTTTCTGAAAGGGAACGGGGGGGTATGTAAATCAGCCATTCATTCTTTCCCCAAAACCATTGTGATCAACAATTCATTCACTTGTCTCAGAGTGAATAAGAGTTCAAACAGCTTTTCAGCCAGCAATGTTTTTAATATATATATTTATATATCTCGGTTGCTGTGGGGTTTCTTATTTTATTTTACTTTAACTTTTTCTATTTCTTTTTTTTTTTCCTTTTTGCAGTGACCTTTTCAGCTAAAGTGATGTCTCCAGGCTATGTATTGGGCTTCCTGGACTAGAAGAGGTAGCTGATTTACTTGTATCAGTTGTAAGATTGATTCCACTGTCGATAGCACTGTTGTTCTTGTTCAGCGAGGACGGTGGACTCGAGTTTTTCTTGAGAGCAGGGTCTTCTTCTAGGTCTGTGTCATCAATGAGTGGGATGTGGGGCTGGGAATCTTCTATCCTAAATTCAGGATGAGTCATAAAGTTGTGAATAGAGGTTCTAGATTCTGGTTTTTCTAAACCTTCATAGAGAGAGCTACGGAATGCCTTCACGACGCGGATCTGGGGGGAGAAAAGGAAAGGGCTGTCAGAGGGCACCTCCCCAGGGCACAGCAGGGCAGAGAACACTTGGTGAAAAATGTAGCACATGGTTAGGGCAGTGCAGGCAGCTGGAGTCCAAAGTCTCTGGATGTTATATGCATAAACGAGTGGCTCAGTTATGTGCATTTTGAATGTCTGTACCAACTGCAATATTAAAATAAACCAAGGTTTAAAGCCATCAAAGAACTGATGGGGAGGAGTGGTTAAAGAAAGCCAAGGTCCACTCGTGTGGTACATCCCTAGTAAAAGACAAGCCATGTTAATTGTAATGCAAATGTCAAACCATGCATGTTGATAGTTTGTTTTTTTGTTTTTGCAGTGAGTAAGTAGAAAGGCTTTTTTTAAATTAAAAAGTCTCTTTTGTATTGTTGTTAAAAAAACCATTACACATAACATATCACACTTCACAAACGGAAAAGCACGGAACACGGACACGGTTGGATGGGTACGTATGAGACACACACAGGAGCCAAGTGTAAAAACTAGAATATCAATGTTTTAAAGCAAAATCTAAATGGATGCAGCCAAGAGCACAAAAAGCCAAGCAGACAAAGTACTAAGCGCAATCATGCTACCACAGGGGGAAAAAAAAATAAAAATCACAGTTACCACATGAACAGAGATAACTTGCACACAACAACTACACTTGGAAGCCTGGATAATGTGAACATAGTATCGTTGAACCAACTTTTATTTGTCCTTCATGCAGATGTGAGGTAAACACTCGAGTATAGACCCACTGTTCTAGCCATTCAGCTTGTTAATAAATAGAAGAACATGTAATAAAATGATGGATTGGTTGTTGGGTTGAATTGAGTCCCATTGTTAACAGCGAGCTGTTTGGATTTGGTGTCTCAGTCGTGCAGTTAAATGCTGAAAGCCACACGATTTATGCCATTTATGCAGTCTTTAAAGCAGGTCAGTGACCTGGGCCAGGGGCCACCTAATGCCAGAAACCACCTGGCAGGAAGAACAGAGGTGAAAATCAACTCAAGACTCAGCCCAGCGATTCTCAGGGATGGTGCCCACCGTTTTCCCAGTAGGAAATGGGAGGAGCAGAGCGAGGAGTGAGGATGCTACGTCCTCTGTGGGTGGGCAAAGGGAGGGATGCTCTCTAGTCCCAGGGACCTACCAGTTCTCAAAAGAAGTGAAGGGTTGTGCTGGGTTACTGCTGAAAAAAACAGAACTTTTTGGAAGGGGGTGGAGGGGCAGAGAGGAAAAAACAGAATGGCAAAACGTGATCTGTTGGCAAATGTTTCATGACTAAGTATGAGTTCTATCCCTCTACTTCCATGTAGTCCATGAGCAAACCTTGAGCATTTCTCAGGGGGGAGACTAAAACACAGGCAGAGGCAGAAAAGGTGCAAGCAGGTACTGTGAAAGCTTCTCCACACACGTTTGAAATGGTTTGGTGGTTGGCATGTGGATCTTTTTACATGTAAATATGCTGCACATTGTTGGTTGGCCTGATACAGCGCTGCTTTGGAAAGCTTTAATTCCTCTTTGCCTTGGCAGACTGCACTTCAGCAATGGCACAGGGCCACAGGGGTCCAGCTGTGGGGTCCAGCTGATCCCGTGCTTGGAGCTGGCCAAGCTGTACAGAATTTCAGCACATTTGAGGAGGAGGCTGACTTGGTTTGGTTTTGGGTGTTTTTTTCTGTTTGATCTCAGTCCTTGTTTATGCTCTCTAAATTTGGATATTCAGCATCTTTTAAAATCTTAACAGCTGAAGTCCTGCCATGTTCAGATCATTGGGTCAGCCCAAATAGTTTCCCTTCACAGATACATTTGGTAACAGCAGGGCACAGTACAAAAAGTAGTTCATGTGACTGTTTATGCTCCAGGTGAGAGGATTGGAGCGGCACAGAATGGCTCAGCCAGACCTTGGGGTGTGAGAACATGTTAGGTTGGCAGAGGTGCAAGAGGGAAGATTGTCTTGCACAAAAAAAAAATATCAACAAATAAATTTCAAATCAGTTTCACCCACTGCAATCACACAGTGTACCTAAGAGAGCTTCTGGAATTAAAAACCAGGGGTTCATGAGAGCTGAATCTGAGCTGTGTGAGGGCTCTGCAGAGTCAACAGAGCGGGGTGAGGGATTCATCTGCCTTGCTAAAGCCAGAAAAGGTGACAAATCCCTTCACTATCTGTGCCCTCCTAGCTTGTCTTTTAAAGTGCAGAGTAATTAGTCTAAATGATTTAAAAAAATGGTATGACTGTTGAGTCAGCCTTAAAACCACATTCCCATATTGCCCTAGTTTAAATCAGGAAACTTTTTGTACCGTGGGTACTTTATAGTACGGGCTGATGAGGTGACATTTCTGCAAACCTCCCCATTATTTCTGCTCTCTAAACACAAATACCAGTCACCTCTTCAGCTGCAGCTGGATGCTAGAGCTTATCAATTAACAAGATAATTCTGTTATCTTGGGAACAGCCACTTCTTCTGGCATAGACTTGGGTTCTATTTGCCAGCTGCATTCTTTATGGTGAAGGTAAATTTTTACTTAAATAAAAGGGTTTGATACTATCCTGAACAGATCCAGCAGAATCCAAAGAAAGGAAAGCTTTTCTTCATCACACAAACTGTATTTAAGTCTGTAAGATTTAACAGGGTAGGAACTGATGTCAGTTTTTGAGCTTCACATCCCACAGTAGGGAAAGCATCTGTATTGGTTTAATACCAACATTTGGCATCTCATTTGGGTTTAATTCCCAGTCCCTAGTCAGTGCAGGGAAAACTGCAGATTCCAGCTGTGTTTGACAGGCAGCTCTGCAAACGTGCCTGCCATGACCAGGATTTGGGGCTCTGCAGTGACTCTGAATTAATTTATTAATGAGCCATTGCAGGGGAGCGATAATGACTTTGAGCTGCATGGTCTGAAGATAGAACTGCAGCCTCTCACTTTGGGTGAAGGTGTGTGGCAAAATTTTTGGCCTGGACTGTTTGGGTCTTGCAAGAACATGGAGATGTTTTTAGAATGGCTTCTACTTGTTCACACTGGTTTGTACTGGAAATATTAGCTTAGAACTGCTTCAGCTTTGCTGATACTTGAGGTAATTCACCTTCTGAAGGCAATGGTAATGGAAGGGCCAAACTGGGCAAGTCCCTCAAGCTGACAATAAATCAAATTAGATTTCTAAAGAGTTGTCTTCACAAGGGAGCTGTAGAAACCCATAACTTCACTTTAAATCTCTCTAGAGATGTATATTAGTTTTCCATTGATTTTTCACTTTAGAAGAAACTCCTCCTCAACTTAAAATTTTGCATACTGAGCTTGGCATCCAGAAGAGAACATTTTTTTTCAATGTCACACATGATTCAGTGACAGAATATCTGCATTGCAATAAAATTCAAAATCTCCTTCAAAGCCTGTCCCCCAATGGATCAATTATTGCTTGCAGGGACAAAACCTAGTGGAAACAAAGGCAGAGGGTTTGTTGCATATAAAGGTGGCATTTTAATTTCTCTACCATAATACTACAATATTTCATCTACCTATTATAGCTGATCCATCTCCCAGATTTAAAAATATTAATTACCCAGAGTTACATGGCCCAACAGCAACAAATTCTTTTAATACATGCTTAAATTCAAGATTTGAGGAAATATCTGGTGTAAAAATGTTTGGGGCTCTGCTGAAACAAAGCCCAGCCAGGTTTTTTTTGAAGATAAAATAAAGCAGATGAACTGGGGATGTTGTTATGGCTGTAAAAGCATGGAAAAGCAGGGACATCCATGATGGATAGAACCTGGGAAGTGTTGGTTTAGTATGAACTATGTAGAGTTCATGTAATGGTATTTCTTTATGAGACTGACAATGCCAAGGGAAGACAAACAGTGAGATACAGCTCCCTTTTCTCACAGTAATGGAGACAACAGAAAAAAATGAACTGCTTTTAACAAAAGACTGTGGGGACAACACTTCAGGACATTTTTGACATTGCTATAAGTTTCCACTTCTTTCTTCTCTGGAGCTGTAACAAAAAAAAACTCTTCAGCTTCATCCCACCTTGAAAGTCAGATTTATTATACTGCATCAGGCAAGAAAAAACAAAAACAAAAACAAAAAAAAAAGAAATATAATTTTAGATACTACAATTTTTTTTTTTTTCCCATCAGAAGAAAAAGGTGATATTCAGAATGTCAGTCCTAAGTACAACCATCTAGGCAAAATCTGCAAAGCCTGGTAAGCACCAAGAGCTGTGTTCTGGTTGGTAGTGTGTGGGCTTATACTCGAATGTTTACCTGGCTTCATCTAAGCCAAGTATCTGGAGTTTGGTTCACATTCATTTCAGGCTCAAGGTTAAAGACTCACAACCTCTTTTTATTTCACTCTCTCCTGCTGAACCCTTTTGTCCAATGTTCTCTAGCCCTCTGGGAAAACAAACACATTTAATATTCAGACAGTAGAGAGTAGGGCACTGCAACAGCAAATAAATTCAATACTGAAAGGTCAGTAAGGTGATTAGTATAAAATTGTAAACAAGAGGTCAATTTTGCAAAGAGATGCCAACTCTTAGGTGTAACTGAGACTATTCTAGGTCAAGACTAAACTGTACAAAGGTAAAGGAGCTTGGTCAAGGACTATTGCGTATGGAAAAGTTTGAAATAAAAAACAACTTCAGTATATTGGGATTTCTTTGTGAATCCTCCCAGTTTTAGGTGAATAAAATCAGATTAGGTCTCCACAGGAGATGCTGCTTGAACTGGGGCCACCTGTAAATGTTGTGCCTCATATATTCTGGGGACTAGGATGCAGATGTTGAGCAAATTCAAATATAAAGTTAAAAAAACATGTATAAAACTTAGAAATTCTAGTTTTCTGCTTTAAGGAGTGAAACAAATGCATAACATTATCTGTGCTACTCTCTTCCCACATAAAGATGCAGCAAATCCTGCAAGTGCTGCTCAAAATTCAAACCGCGGGCGGCAAGGAAAGCAGAGCACCCACACAGGCCTGGTTCTCATTTCCAAAAGGCCTGAATTCCACTGTATTTTAGAGCAAAAAGCAGAGCCCTGTGCAGGGCTTCCACTTTTCCACAGCAGGATTGCTGCAAAATTATGGAGTTGGACATTTTTGTATCAGATTTAAATAATTCACACAAGCCTTTAAAAGAACCTGTTTGTGCTTTAGGATCTAACCCTCCCTGCCATGGCACATCTCCACTTGAGGGCTTGGGTTTATATTTAGGCTCTAAATCTGCTTAATTATCCTTCAGGGAGGAGATCCAGCAGTTGATTTTGATTTTTTGCATATCCCAGGAGGGTTTTGTCAAACCTTGGTCACAGCCAGTGGGAAGTCCTAGGCTTTAGTATGGAACCCCAGTGTCAGGTTCAATGGTGCAACTTTTAGAAACATAATTTTAGCTGTGGGTTTGATTGAAGTTCTGCTTGTTCCATTTCCTCCTGTGATGGTTAAACCTTCCTGTACAGAAATTACCCTCTGGGCTTGGTCTGTGATCTGAATGTAGATTGATACTGAGCAGCAATCTTTGCCTCAACATTTATTAAAATAGATGATTTCTTTAAAAGAAATGAGTTCCCATTTTTCTTCATGAAAAAATTCCATCCAAACAAGTGTTAACTCTGAATTCTGAATTATTTCCTTCATAGAAAATTAAATATGTAAGAAATATAAAAGCTCTTCATACACAACAGCTTGTAAACAGTTAAATGAACTCTTTAAGATGCTCTCTTGGGGAATGGGCTGTGAGAGCCACTGGAGCTGAGCTTGCTGAGTGCCTCACGTGGGTGTGACACAATTTGCAGATGCTCGTGGCCTCAGCAAAGCCCTGGGTGACACCTCCATCTTTGCCTCAACGTTTATTAAAATAGATGATTTCTTTAAAAGAAATTAGTTCCCATTTTTCTTCATGAAAAAATTCCATCCAAACAAGACTTTACCTCAAGTTTTAACTCAGAATTCTGCATTATTTCCTGTCCACGACAGTTCCTGCCCTCGTGCCACCCCAGCAAATGCTGAGTGTTCTACACAGGACACGTTCCTGGCACATCTCGGAACCATTCTTTCATTAAAAGGGAATGGGAAAAGCTCTCTTGCCCAGCAAGTGAAGCCCCAGTTCTGGAGGCTGTGGCCCCTCCAAGTGAGGCAGAGCACAAGTCCAGCCTTAAGGGTGCTCTGCACTGCTCTTGCAGGAAGACACTTCTTAAAAACCAACCAACCAATCAACCAGACAGAAAAACAAGCTAAAAAAACCTTCAGAGATTTGTATACAAATACCTCTGAGAGCATTTTGTGGTTGATTGGTGAGGTTTTAAGGGCTGCTATAAAATTTGGAGTCCTGACTCTGTGTTCTCTCCTGTCTCACCACACAAGTGGGTCATTTGAGGCCACTGCTGCTGGGGTTCATGTAGTGAAAAGTTTCAAGTGATTGCTTTAAATATTCACTTCTAAAAACCTCTGACAAGATAATTCTCATCAGAACCAAGAAAAAGGAACTCTGGGAGGTCTCTTTTGCTGGGGTCTGGTTTGGTTTGTTTGTTGTTTCCCCAGTGCTCCCTAAACTTAAAAATTAGAATATTTTCTGAAAGAAAGGAGACATTTGTTTCAGGGACCTGCAGTTACTGAATGATTCCACTTGGGAAGAGTATGAGCTCCATATGAGAATGAGGGGAAGAGCAAGTACAAAGGAATATTAAATGCGTGTCTATCTTGTAAAATCTGCAACTGTGTTCTTTTGCAGGGGTTACCTATTCCTACCAGGAACATCTGAGAACCAGGAATACACAGAGTAGAATAAAGACTTGTTTACTTTGTGTACAGTTAGATATTCTCACCCTCTACCTAACTAAAAAATCTAGTGGTAAAGGCTTTAATCACATACTCAATTTCAAGCACAAGATAATTTTTGGTGTTACTAATTCTGAGCTTCAAAAGGAAAAAAAAAAGATGCTCCACTTCCCGAAAGTTCTGGGGTTTTTTCCCCCAAATAAAACATAGAAAGAAATGCATATAAAACACAAATCCACCAAAGGTTGTACCTGAACCCACCCTTAACTCTGCAGTGGCAGAGCTTTCAAATGATGGAAGTTTGTGTGTGCAAATCTGTGTCTGAGAAGATCTGACACCACCTTGCTTAACTTCCCCATATTTCCATTTTCAGTAGCTTAAAGGTTTGCATATTAAACAGGTGCACATATTTAGTGTGCATTTAAATGGATTTCATCATTTTATCAGAATAAACAAAATGCCAGGTTTTAATTTGTAGGAATTTTTGCTCTATTTAAAGCTGCAAAGGCTTTCAAAAGAGATAAGAGACTCACAGACCTCACTGCCATCCATTAATGGTGACATCCAGAAATTTGTAATTTGTTATTACAAATAACACCCTGATGGGTCACTAGGAATCTCTAGTATTGTACTAAATATTCCCTTGTACAAACTGCTTTTAATTAAGGGATTCCACAACTCTGAATGGGCCATATTTGTAAATAGCTGCTAATTACATGTAATAACTTGCTGACCTGTTTCACAAACCACTCTAGGGGTGGATGCATTCCACAGGCAGATTTCTCTTTAAGCAAGCACTAAACATGAATTTGCCCAAAAATACTAGAAAAACATTCCATTAAAAAAAAAAATCCAAAATTTTACTATAAACCTGCAGGAGACATCTCACAGATTGGTAAGGTGTCACAATGAACTTTATATTAAAAATTAGTAACCCAGTTAGTAAAGAGCTTCATAAATGCTCTGTTAAATTAGACTGACGTATCAATAGAGCATCATGTGATTGCTATTTTTTTAATTAAGTATTTATTGATATCAGACCCTCTCCACTTTGGGCTCCCAAAATGCCACCTGAAATATCCCAATTGTTGCAACATCCTGAGCAAGTTTGAAGAACTAGACCATGTTTCCTTCCTGTACTCTCAAGGTTTTCCCTTGCTACTCCCCATAATATATTTACAGATATTTTTAACAATCCTGAAGACTGGGAAAGGCTTCAAAATCAGAAATACAATTATGCCATTATTCCCTTCCACCCCACAGGAAGAAGAAAATGGGGTTTGAGCTGTTCTGAGCAGCTCAGAGGAAAGCTGCCAGTCCTGTGTGCCCACACACATTCTAAGCACAGAGCTGGAGAGCAGCCCTAGGTGAGCATTTTGCAACTGGGATTTCCTCAAAAAATGCCAATTCACAAAAGCATCTCCCCTTTCTGTGAAATTTGTATTAGGATAAGTTTTCCAGGTTCTTGAATTTGAGCAACCCACTGTAAATACCCCATTTAAAAATAAAAACATTGGGGGTTTTACTTGATGGGTTTTTTTACTGCCATTCATAAATTTGTGCCTTTATATGAATAAATCCAAACTTTCCCTAAGTGTTATAATTTCTGATTTAATACCAGCAGACATTCTGCTGTGGTAATAAAACACCAACAGTCCAGAATAAGCACTTTAAAATCCCAATCTCTGATTGCCCTCTGCCATAGAGATCCTTATCTCTGGGAAGTTTACCAAATCAATCTCTGGCTTTTATTTTAGTGAAGAAACGTGGCTGTAACCACGAGGAGCTCTGGACACCTGTTTTATTTCTCCAAATGAAAGGTGACAAAGGCTGGAGCAGATTCTGCTCTCTCCTATTAATTAACTTCAGCCCATAAACGAGTGAGGCCCTTGTTAAGACACAATAACATCCAATTCTTGCTTTGCTGCAGTGGAGAGGAGAGAGGGGAGATAAATTGTCTATTTAAATTTTATTAGATCTCTCTTCCCAGAGTGCTGGCTACAGCATGTGAAGGAAACATTTAGCACAGCACAATGAGCTGCTCCCAGTTTCCTGCTCAAATGGAGAAATTCTATCCCAGGCAATCATTCCCTGGATGAAAAGCTGCTTTGGGATTTTGGGGGTTTGTGCCCTGCTCAGTGTGGAAATGAGGGAACCTGGGCTCAGGAACCTCCATGGCTTCACTTCCCCTGATCCTGATCCTGCTCCTGCCCTGGAATAGTTGGGGCTGTTGCGGTGAAACTTCTCAGGCCAAACTTCCCAAGACAAAAATAGGAAAATATAGAGAAATCTCCAAGAAGCAACTGCCAAAGCTGGAACCTAAATAGCTTTAGCAAAAATGAAGTTTCCCCTTTAAATCCAACAAAACTTCTGGTGCTGCACTCTGCTCTTGCTTGAAAGCACTTTAAAAACCAACCAACCAATCAACCAGACATGAAAAAAGCAAAAATACCCTTCAGAGATCTGTCTGATGGACAAATACTTCCGAGACTATTTGTGATTGTTCAATAAGATTTTAATTGCTGCTATAAAAGTCATGTCTGAATGTTTGGTGTGCAAATACTGAGGGGGTTTGCACTCAAACAGGATGGAAAGGTCAAGCTTCCTTTTTCTTGCAGGAGTTCTGGAATTTTACCCCCTTCTCTTGCCTGCCTTTTCTCTGTCTGCCTTCCCTTCTCTGTTGGCCAGACAGATAAGAGCAGTTTCTTCTCTGTTTGGCCAACTACTAAAACCTGTATAAGGAATATACCTAATTATCTTCTGATGTGTGTGACAGGCTTGTAAACTGAGTTCTACACATTTAAATATTCTTTTAATGCTGTAATAAAAATAGCTACTCACAGTCCTGAATAAATAAAAATCTGGAAACAGAGTTAGCTCTTTCTGAGCAACTGGAATTATTCTGTTACTGAAGCCCTTCCTTATCAGCTGCCTCAAAGATTTTTCATTCACTTCAATACTTCTTCAGTAGTATTCTGCATCTTAAACCAAACTGTGTCAGGATATTAGGATTCAGAAATCTCTGTCTTCTAAAAAATTTGTTACCACGCCAATCTTGTTGTGTCAATGCTGTCCTTTAACTTGTCTAGGTCCCTCCTGCTTCAATGCTTTCCTGCCAGTGAATTTAGAGATAAAAAATCTACATCTAAATAAGACAGATATAATAAATTTAAATAAGATAGAATAAATCTAAATCTAAATAATACAGAGATAATAAATCTAAATCTAACTAGGATAGAGAGAAGAAATATAAAGCTAAATAAGAGAGAGATAATATATCTAAAACTATATCTATATATCTAATATATCTAAAACTATATCTATATATCTAATATATCTAAAATATATCTAAGATAGAGAGAATAAACTTAAAGAAGTCTTTCATCTTTCATGTAAAGTTTAAGCCTGGCATCATAAACTAGATTTCCTCTTTCTTGTTCCTTCATTTCCATGTCTTTCCTGGATTAGTTACCGAGAGTCTTCCTGGTGGAATGGTGTCACAGACATCTTTTATGAAAAATCTTTTCTTTAGGATTTTTCCTCCTGAGAAGCTGAGAGGCCTCAGGAACAAA
>JAWMRF010000032.1:17676347-17691054 GCA_035221435.1 Sphenopsis melanotis | reverse complement strand
AATCAAGCCTTCTGAAACATGGAGTCAGATCCTCGTCTCTTCCCTCATCCTAAGACCCCTGTGAACATGGTCACAGAATGGTCTGATATCTGAAAAGCTTTAGAATCATTAAAAGTCTGTATTTTAGAAACAGTAGAAAATAAAACCTGTCAGGGAGCCCTCAAATAAAATTAAAATCTCCTCACAATAAAAAATGACCCTAAATTCCTGTCCCCACTGTGAGTTAGCAAAGAGACAAAGAGAGAGCAACTCCTGGGGAGCATCTACTGTACACAAAGCAATCATGTCACGGGGTTTGGAGCTGATTGAGGTGGGAGCAGAGCCTGGGGAGGGGCACAGGAGCTGAGTCTGAGGCGACTCTGGCTAAGTTGGCATCTCTGAGGGTCGGGTGCAGTAAGAATTCACACTCACGCCCAGCCGCAGCAGCAGAGGTGCTGGTAGGAGAGGAAAGAGCATTGGATAACGATACGTGACTAGGGCTAGAAATATTGGTTACATCCTGGGTCTGGCTTGTGACGGAGGACTGTCTCCTGAGAGCCCCCTGAAAGGAAGTGCCACTCTTGAAAGTATTGACTACTTCGATCTGTAACGGAGGAAAGAACGAGACAAGTTGCTTAAAGTATGGACACAGTTGCATAAGTGACAGGAATAATCATGAAAAACAACAAATCAACCGTGCGCGCGCTTCTACTCCAGCTGGAATCCAGGTGCCCCTTTCAGGGTTTTTAGAAATGATTCAAATTTTCTGTCTGGATAAAATGAGGCAGCTCTGTAGGAGGCAGTGGAGCTGCATCACTTTAAACAAGTAGAAGATTTGAAATAACAGGTTTTTTTTAAAGTTTAAACCGTTTTATTTAGAGGTAAATAAAATCAGCTGGAAGACTTGATGTAACTAATCTCCACTCTTTTTTTCCTACTGAGATTCAAATTATGCTGTTACGTCTCTCCAGGGGAAGAAAAATTCAGTCACTCAGTTGGAATTTGGGGGATGGGGTTGGGGATGACACTCAACCAAAACAGAAAAACTTTAAAATTCAATATATGACTCTATTTTGTCTACAAACCCAGGGCTGTCAGTACACTAGTTTGATAAAATAATTCTTGCACTATTTTATCTGACTTTTTCTGTAATGAAAATTTGTAAAAATTTAGCATTGTGATAAAGAATGTTGGGGTTTTGTAACTGGAGATTTAAAAGTATTAATGTTTTATCTTTATACAGAGCACCCAGAAAATGATGTGGAACTGGATTGACTATTGCAGCAAATACAATGACAATTTTCCACTTATTTTCACATGCCTGCTGTATTCCCTGTTTGACAGACCCATCCTGAGCACCTTCCTTTTACTCCCCACCACAGAGGAGGAATTAAAAACTGAGCTGAGTATTCCAAGGCATCCTTTGGCACCAGTATAAACCCATAAAAAGCAGGCTCTGGGTACAGAGGGAAAGCCAGGAGTAAATCCCACAAATCCCTGCACCCCAAAATGTCCCCTGTGTTGCATCAGTGCAACCACAACAGAGAGAGCAGCAGAATATCCATGGGAGGAATTCAACCAACCACTTGTTTGGAGTAACCCACTGGTACCAGACCATGCAACCCACATTTCTGGAGATTCCCAGCCTAGAAAGAGGTAAATTGGTGGCATTTTTATCAATTTAAACAGCACAAATCTTGGTGAAAACCCTCCTAAATTTTCCAAGTGGGAAGCACTAGATTGAATTTATGATTTTCTGCTCTGGTCAGACTTAGGAATAAACCAATTTGTATCTTTAATAATATGGATGTTTTCCCTCCCTTAATCTTGTCTTTGGCCATCATTGTTTATTTTCCGGCATGTTTTATGGGAATAATCAACCACAGCCAGCTCGTAAAGGAATCCCAGGTTGCTGTGCAATTATCACAGTGAATTTTCCTCCTCAAAGCCCAGGTTTGCTCTGTCTGAGCCCTGGTACCATTTCTCTGTGCACACCCAGGGCTGGGCAGTGTTCAGCAGTCCCCACAAGGTTGGAGAGCTTTGTTTTTGGCAGCAGAATTACATGTCCAGTGCAAATCTCACAGGGAATCAGAGGTAAATCACAGTAAATAACATGTGAGGTGAGTTTGCACGTGGGGCAGGGCACGAGAGGATCCTCAGCTCAGGGTCATGGAAACACCACATGGCTCAAACCACTGGTGACGTGGCACAGTAAATACTCACCTGGAATGCTCTACAAAAATAGAATTAAATACAGATCTTGGCTTCTCAGGGTCTAACCCAGGTGACAGAGCACTCTTCAAGAGAGACCATTCAAAAAAGACTCTAAAGACTCTCACTGAGGGCATGAAATGAGTATTTCTGTGATAAACCCTGAGATGTGCAAAAGCCTCCCTGATAAACTGAGAGCCTTTGCTACAAGAGTGAAAAGATGAGGGAAGATCTGTATTTAATGGTTTCTTCAGAGAAGAAGAATTACAGCCATGTAATTTGCTTTTCTCCTGAAGAAATGAACTCCAGCTGTTCATGGGTATAATTCTTGGTGGGAGGATGACAACCTCCCCAGAATCCTAAAAGCTGAACATACAGGGCTGTGCTCTGCCTGAAGCCAAGAAAGAAGAGAAGAACTTGGCCCAGAAGTTTATCTTCTCCAAGCAGAAAATAACAAAGAAGAAAAGAGCTCATGGAAATAAATAGTGCATTTTGAATTAAGATGGAACCTTTTCATGACAATGGAATGCATTTATTTAGAACAATTCAAGCTGCTAAAGAGGAGAAAGGAAATAAAAATTCATAAGTTTGAAAAATTTCCAACACAATATAGGATGCAATCATGTTTTGATTATAGGCCTTCAGGTAGAGGAAAAATACTGTCCTACATTTGAAGCTTATCCATAAGGTTGACATTTTTCACAGCTGTCTCATTTTTCTCTATGTTCTATACTCTAGAAGATCAAATTTTTTAGGTCTGCACAGCAAATAAAAATATCAGTGATTAGCAATTTTTAAAAAATCAGATAGTAGAAGAATAGTCCTGGCAGAACAGATACTTCTTCCTGATTTTTAACACAGAACAGTTTTTCAGAAGCATTTCTGTTGTCATTTATGTGAGTAGGACCCAGGTATCATTCCTCTAATCTCCAAGCAGAATATTAATTTCAAAAGTAAAAAAAGAAAAGCCACCTTTCTGTAAGAAATACAACAGTTTCCATTCCACTTACATGGGGCTACCATGATGTTTTCTATATTAAAAGCTACATGGAAACCATAAAATGAGGTGCTGACTTTTATCCAAATTCAGAACCTCTTGCCAGGAGTGACCTTCACTGCTGTAAGGTCTGAATTGGTTCAAAAGAAAAGTTTTCATGTTTTCTACATGAAAAATGAAGGGTGAAAAACGCAGTCCAGCACCTTTGTGTGGTTTTTTAGCATCTGAAGAGGAACAATTTTAAGCAGCAGTTACCCTGTCACCTGTATTTTTTTTCAGCTTTTCCTATTATTCTCAGAACATTCCAGGCAGTTGTTTCCCACCTGGGGCAGATGAAGCAAACTGAATTTCAGGATGAAGAGGAAAGAATCAGGCTGGGGGTGTAAATATCTAAAATTCTGGAGAATTTTTCAATACACAATCAAAAGAGGTGAGATGTGTATTTTTTTCTGGTTTTTTACTCAGATTATGAAGTCTGGCCTGAAGGTGAACCTGGTGAACTTCCCAAACACTGTTAGACCTGCCAAGAGGGTGCGATCACTCGTCTTCCTTCAGAACAAAGAATTTCTGAGAAAGGCAACAAAAACTTGAGAAAAAATGCAGAAAACTGTTGGAAAGTCCTCTCTGTATGCAATTTTAGATCCTCCTCAAACTTGCATATCTAAGAGAAGCCATTTGTGAAGCTTCACCACTCAGTGGCCATCTGAGAGAGCTTTCCAGGAAGGAAACCCTTCCATTCAGAGAAGGGGAGCACACATCCCTCCAGAGATTCCCTATTGGATATTTATCAGACAACAAAATATCTATATGAACAAAAGGAGACCAAAAAGAGCATCAGAAGTCAATAGCCAATCTCTGGCCTAGTTATGTGCATTTTTCATACACCTTTCTTTCAAGTAAATTTATGCATGTCTTCACAGAAACAGAAAATTCCCAGTGGAAACCCCTCCTCTGGTGCCTTGGGTTGAACCCTCTGTTTGAGAGAGGATGTAGACGAAAAATCTCTTTAACACTGCAAAATCTCTTGTCAATTTGGATGGGTTTCAAAGGGAGCACTCCAAGGAAGAAGGGCTGGTTGTCTGAAAACAACACCCAGCCTGTTGTGGGTTCTTTGTTTCAGCAGTGAAGGCTTTGCTGGGAGCTGGGGCCACCTGTCCAAGAGTGACTGAAGAGAAAATAAGAACAAATAATCCAATTTACAGCACAAGTGTGGAAAGTGATGTTAGGACTGAATAAACAATCTGGTCCTGAGCCCAGAGTTCCATCCTAGTCTGCCATCCCCAGAGATATAAAATGAGGGGATGATCTACCTTCTTCTTCCACATCTCCAGGAATGCATCAGACAGCAGAGGATTCCTGTACATCCTCCCAGGGATGCTAAAGACATCCCAATCTTTTCCAAGAGCTCTTCTTTTGCTGGCCGCCTGAGAAATGTGTTATAAGGGAATGAATCCACCTGGATGGGCCCCACACACAGCAAGAATCAAATTTGACCTTAGTCCATCACTCTCCTCTGCACACCTGGGCACTGCTTTGGAATCTGTTGGCCCATTTTCTTTTTTCTTTTTTTTTTTTTTTAATTCCACAGATGTGAAATGGATGCAAAAAAAATCAAAAAGTCATTGAGTAAATAAAACGAGAAGAAAAATCACAGAGGTCTCTTGGCAGAGAGGAGGGAGACATCCTACTAGAAGTGCTTCTACAACTAAGAGCAGAAAGGAAACCAAGATGGATGTTAGCAAAGAGACGTAATTAATGTTCATTTTGGGTTTAAGTCATGGAAAAGAATCATTTCTCTGTGAATTAAGTGGACAAAGAGATGCAGAACTAAAAGCTACCTCTCAGACTAGAAAGAGAACTGGAAGGATGTCATTTGCTTTGTGTTGCTCGAAGTTGTTTACACTCACCCCAACCAGAAAGACATCCTGACAGAAGTGCCAACAGGCAACACTCCTCCTACAGCCACCAGGGAGAAAAGAATGCACATTTAGAGGTCATCTTGCCCCGAAGATCACCAGTACCTGGGCACTTTTTGTCACATCTGAAATTTGAATTTTCTCCAGTGATGAGTGCCCTTGACTCAATGGAGTCAAGACACACAAGCTCAGAGCTGAAGATCCATATTTAATCACTTACCACAGAACCCTGGGAATTCCCCCAGCTTTTAATCTCTCTACATTTTATGCTCTGCAGATGCAGCCAAGAGACCTCACTGCCCTAATTTGGCTTCTTTCCATCATTTTTTTCTAAATTCGTGGCTGCATCTTCCCCCCTCCCAAAAAAAAGTGTCAATTTGTAAATGTGGAAAAGCAGAATGTGCTGTTTATCTCGGATGAAGACAAAAACCCCAAATCTTCTGAGACAAAAATGTTCTTTAGAAGATTCTTTCAAGAAAAAAAGATCATTTTCTTAATTATTCACCTCTTTTTCTTGTCAGGCTCATGTAAAACACGCACATCTGCTGTGGTGATAGCTGTTCTCTGCTGCAAGCTGCCAGAAATACTTGATCTTAGAAAGATCAAGCAGAGCACACCTGAGTGCAATGAAACACTTCACTGCAATGGAAAAGGCAAAATACTTCACATGATTTTCTTCAGCACTCCAGGACAAATTTCACAGCTCCTTAACCTGCACTATATTTAGCACCAGGATTCAGTGCAAAGGTCTGGTATATTAAAAAATGCCATGGATTTTTGTGTTTGGCAAAAGTTTTGGGGAGATATTTCTCAGGAATTGTTCCTAATAGCCAACTCTTACACCTCAATATTTAATGGCTGCTTAATTCCTACTAAAATCCAGAACCACATTTTTCATTACCTAATGGGAAATAAAATCAATCCCTTTTAATTGTGATCGATGTGTGGCAGTGCCAGAACTGAACAGATTTATATTTTTTAATCAAATTGTGCATCATACTTCAGACTCAATTTCAATTATTCTGTTAGTGCAGCAATGGCAGCAAC
Source organism: Sphenopsis melanotis (assembly GCA_035221435.1). Classification (NCBI taxonomy): domain Eukaryota; kingdom Metazoa; phylum Chordata; class Aves; order Passeriformes; family Thraupidae; genus Sphenopsis; species Sphenopsis melanotis. Next base: position 17,684,904 of record JAWMRF010000032.1, on the reverse strand, counting down.
AATGTATTTTTTTTTTTTTTGGAGCAAATCAAGCAATACATTTTAGAAAGCTTTCATAACATTCTGCGAGCTGACGTTGGCCAAGCAGCACAATTTCATGAGCTGTCATCACTCTAGGAGAAAAAGAGCATCCAGTCACGGTATTCCCAAATCACAGATCCCTGGTTTTGCATTTTATCCCTTTATATCTTTTCAGTTTATCTCTTCTGCTGCACACACCTCCTTTGCTCAGTTCCCTTATTTTTTCATGTTTTTCCTTTGAGAGCAATTAACCAGTGCCATCCTCCACACACAAACACTCCGTGGCTTTCCTTTTAATGTTATTTTGCCTTGATCTCACATTAATCATTTCTTTGGCTGTTTCTAGACCTTGTGGGCATTTATGTTTAGCATACCTGGGTTTGGATTCTGTTGAGCCCTCGGAACCAGAGGATTTGTCCACGTCGGAGTTCTCTCTCTGCATGATCTATTTCTTCAACATCTTCATTGAGCTCTTCCTCAGGGACCTCCTCCTTCTCAGTGAGCCTCCCTGCCTCCTTTAAAAACTTTAGCCTACTTGTTGGGATGGTTGCAATGACCTAAAATTATAAAAAAGTACTGAAAACATAAGCCTCAATCAAGAGCAACAGTATAACAATCTGCTAATTACAGAAGAGTAATCATATTTCAGTAAGGTCTATAAAGATGAGCTAAGCCTGTTCCTAACAGCACTTTGTACTTGGACAACTCCATTTTAGTCCCAAAAATATTTAATTTTCTTTATAAACTATTAGCATGACTTGCACCACTAAACAACAGTATGGAGCAGGTTTCCCAAGGCTGGGAAAAGTCTTATCAATAAAAGAAATTGGAAATAAAACAAGATGGAAGTATTTCAATGTAAAGAAAACTTACGCAGATTGATAGCTCTGCAATTAGAGTTTGGGTATTTCTATGGCAATGGGAGGTGAAAATTCATGGTATCTCATGCTGATAAATGTTCTCACACTCCCTTGGTTCATGGATTCAGCTTCCCTTTGTTCCAGCAGCTGGAATGCTTTTCTGGCATTTATCAAAATTGAGTTTTTTGAGAGGTGTGGATCTGGTTGTTGGATTTCTCATAGGGCTGTCTCTCACTCTGTGTCCTTACCACCAATAAATTCTGATTAACTTAACCTCTCTTCTCATTCTGCTTGCCCACCTAAGTGGTCCTTGCAAGTAACTAATGCAGGAGAATAATCTTTAAAAAATTGCAGATACTGTAGCTGGACAATTATTTTAAATCCATTTCAGTGTTACCCTGTTGGGCAGTCATTTTCTCTTTGTTCTGATTCCTTGTATAAAATCAGGAGCAAATCATGGCAATTTAAACAAGACATTACCTGGAACACACTGAATGCTTAAATCAAATCTCCTGCAAAGCAAATTTTTAAACCCACTTAGCAAAAACTGCTGCAATTTTCTTTTTTGTCTTCATTTCAGCAGCAAGCAACCACAACTGTGAAGTTCAGATGTATGAAAAATGAAGAGAGAACCAAGACATCTGCCAGAAAACTGGTGAGGAGAGCTTTGGAAAACTGGAATGGATGCAGTGAAGACACATGGAAATGTTCTGGATATTTTGACGGTGAAAGCAAACCTCTGAGTTTGCTGAGGGTCTCCTTGAGCTTCACAGTCCACAAGGCCAGTTTTATTATAATGTTTTAAATACAGATTGAAAAAAAAAAACAAAACAAAATAACCAAACCAAACCCAGTTTCTACACTACTATAAAACCTTTTTAAAGGGGGGTTGAAAAACAAGATGCAAACCTGGAGAATTAATGGTGTGGCACGAGCAAAGACAGAACAGGAGAGAAAAAGAAAGGGGAAATGCTCATCAATAAAATACTTACTGAAAGTCCTTCAGCCTCCCAGCTTTCAAACTACAATGCCAGCACTCTACAGAGAGAAACTACTGCAAACTCTGGGATCTGATGAAAGTGATGGTGATAAAGGATTTTTAAACCAATATTCATTAAAAAAACTCTCCTGGGTCAGAATGGTGTGTGACAGAATGTTCCTCTCTTGCAGCACCTCAGCCAAGCTGATGAGACTCTGCTCTAATTCTTTCCTTAAGGTGTTTATATGGCTTTTTTCATTATTCATTTATTTTCTGTATCTGCCAACTCCTACCCAGTTCTGGACACAGACTGAATAGATGCAGATTAAAGAACGAAATAATATTCCCAGGAAAATGATCACAGTTTTAATAAGTGATCAATAATTCTGGGGTTGGGATATGAAATACTTTAGAAAGTCTTGGTTTTCAGAAGGGATGGGAGCTGTTAGAAAACTGTCCCTCCAAGCATCTCAAATTGACTTGCTGGAAAGTTCTCCTTAAAGTCCTTTCAGAAGTGCCTGCTTTGACACCCAAACTCTGAAATCTTGATTGCCTTTCATGGCTCACCAGAACAGCAGGTTCAGCACGTGGATTAAAAAAAAAATAAGAATAACAAATTTGTTTTGTGCTGAATGAGTCAGAGCAGCAGAGAAAACGCTGAGACAGAAGAGAAGGAAAAGAATTCTCTCTCTCTGAAGAGCTCCATGAAGAAAGACCTTGCCACAGACTGTAAATCATGTCAATATGGACATAATTGATTGGTTTTAGCCTCCTATTTTCTTTTCTTGTCACTAAATATTGACTACAAGAGAGATATTTTTTCCCCCTCTATTTGCTTTCTTCTCAGCAATAAAACTACAGAGGTGCTCCAATACCAGATTTAATTTAATGTCTAAGGTCTCACAATAAACCTGGGAAACCTGGGGCAAGTAAAGTGAAAAAAAATGCTGATATTAGTATTAGCTCTTGGTGGTTATGTAATAACCATGGATAACAAAATTTAGAAGCCAAAAAATTTGATCAAAGGCTGTGGGAAATTTTCACAGCTGAATGAAGCAGTTTGGATTCTTGTCCCTCTCCCTGTTTGACTTCCCCTTACTCCAAAAGTTGGTATCTTTTCCAAGCAGTAGGAAAAAAAAAAAAAACAATAAATCCTCCCTTTCTGAGATTATCAAACTGATTTTAGGTTCCTCCTGCAAGGCCTTAAGTCAAATCCCGACCTCAAGTAATAATTACAGCAGAATCATCTGCTAGTGATGGTTTTCAGCCACATATGCATTAAAAGCTGTTCTGAGCTTATTTCTAAGGAAAACTGAGGCCAAACTGTCAAAAAAAAGTTGGATTTTTTTTCCCAGAAGAGAACAAATAATCAGAATTGAAAGCAAGCCTTTATTCACTACAATTCCAGTAGAACCACAGCAGAATTCAATTGCAGTGGTCAATTTCTTGACTCTTCATAGAGGCAAACTGTGGATCTACAAATCTCTTTACATCTGAGAGAAAAAAATGTAACTTCACATTGTTCTTTACTGCACCAGGTGGCAACAACTTAAATACCCTTAGTGTATTCAGAAGTGAAAAAATATTATCATTATTAACTTTGCAACCTGTGTTTCCACATAAAAGAACAATGTAGAATGTTAACAGTACTGATTGCATCTGTATTATCACTTCCAGAGAGTTAATCCAAATTTATTTAATATCATCTCATTGACATTTGTTTCTTAATCAATACATAATTCTATATTAGCCATTGACGACAGAGGATATGGCAGAAATTGAAAAGGAGATGTTAATTTAACTGCCATTTTCTACAACTATTAAAGGTAAAAAAATCTTTTATTTTTTTTTTTGCACTCCCTCTTCCATCCTTCACACACAGAATTAGGCGGATGGAGAATCACAGCAGAAATTTTTGAAGGCACTGGAATTTTTCCTATGAAAGAAGCCAGAATGACAATTTCAGCAAGGGAATGAGTTGCTTGACCTAGAACTGGAACTTCATTTCAGCTCCAAAACTTTGCCACATCCTAGAGGAGGAATTCTATTCCAGGAAAGGGCACAGTGCATTTGCCTTTGCTGCATTTTTTAGTGACTAAAAAGCTGAAGTTGTGACTCAACATCCTTCACAAAAAAGCCTAAATGAAGATGGCCCTGGTGACAGCACACCCTGCTAGAAAGGAAAGATTTGAAAATTAACAAAAACTCCCAAAGGAACAGAGGGATAAATTATCCTTTCTAATAAATATCTCCTTGGAGCTCTCAGAGAGCCCCCTGGGTTTCAGTGAGGGCTGCACTGGGCACTGAGAGAGGAAATCACAGGAATATCAACAATATCACACCTTTGAATGTGCAGCTTCCTGAATGCTTACCTGACCCCACACCAGCTCTCCTAATCCAATAAATACACACCACATCCACTGGTCCAGCTGCAGGGGAGAACAGCTGAATGGTTTTCCTCCAAACTGGACAATTACTATCTACAAAGACAAGCACAAGGGAAAAGGGGTCAATTTTTCAGGGGGAAAAGGCAACAAAACAAAAACAAACACAGCCAGACCAGAGAAAAAAAATATAAACCAAAAATCCAAAACCAAAAAAACCCAACCAAACAAAAAAAACCTGCATAATTTTGGTCCCTAAAAACCCCCATCAAACCTCTCAAACTTCTGCATCCCCAATTAAAAGTGAGAAAAATAAATAGCAGTTCAGACTGAATTCCCTCAGCCTCATATTTAACAGTGGTCAGATATGAATGGTCAGGAAAAAAGAGAACAGGACAGTCCCCATGTGCTCTCCCAGCTCCTGATTTTTTGGATTTATTGACTCTGATCCAGTTCATTTTGGAATGTCCATTGCAAGAGAGGCTTTTCCCTCTGAGTAACATTTTATTGTGTATTTGCAGATGTGCATCATGGAGAGACAGAGGGTACAGAAAATTCTAGATCTGTTGGAGGAAAGGGGTGGGAAAACCCCACACCTTCAGCAGGATAGCAACACACGAGTCTGAGCACATTGAGAAGGTTTTGATAACTGAAAATCAGATATAATTTATATTTCTTGTTAATATTGCTGCTGCAAAATTGGGGACCTGAAATCAATGCAGAGGTTTAAATTGTCCAAGTTTTAAACTCATAATTTTGAATTAGATGTTAAAGACCATCACTGTGAAGTTCTGCTCCTATCACTGCTGCCCTTCCTCCAATATTCAGTTTATTGAGGAGTTTCCCTTTTTAAATCCCTGTAGCCCAAGCTCAAACTGCTCTTTCCTCCTCCTTCCTCCTCCCAGGAGCAAGGTGCCAATGCTGAGCTGCCACTGCAGAGCTGAGCAATAACAACAAGATAAAAATAGATTTCCAAATTATAATATAAAATTGTATCAAGTACAGGATGGATGCCAGCAAAAGAATGGATGCAGGTGCAGAAGGGGAAATTCTTACAGAAGAAAAATTGGGGGAAATGTGTATTACTGTGATCTTGTTCACTTGTGATGGGACAGCAAAGTCAGGAGAGGAATATGAGGAATCACAATCCAGGGGCATCATTGCTGGGAATACTGAGCAGCATTGAGCAGTGGCATTGAACAGAAGAACAGTTCAGCATCAGCTGTTTGAAGGTATATTTGTCTTTTCAAGGAGTAATAAATAATTGTAAAATGCTTTGTTGGTATGCTATTAAACAATTTCTTCTTTAAAAACCAGTTACAACATCAATGATTGGTGTTATTATTGTACATGCTAAGACTAATTTAAGAATTAACCCAGTTATAAGGATCAAAATTTCTGTTTTATTAGCATGACTACATAACATTTTCCATTAGTAACACTTGCATTGATTGAGAAAATACACAAAACCAGGTGGTTTACTCTTAAATGGGCCTCCTGCAGCACTTAGATTTAAAATTAAAGAAAAAAAAGAAAACATGGAGCAGAAGAGCCCCAAACAACTTTGTGTTTGATTTTTTTGAGTGGATTTGTGATGAACAGTAAGTGATTCTTGCCCAGAGCTTTACCTGAATAGCAAAGGTGCCCAGGACAATAGTGCAAAAGATGGGGTTTCTGAAGATGCCATCGAAGACGTTCCTCTCGCCGTGGATCTTGCGGGCGTTGATCTCGTTGAAGAGCTGCATCATGACAAAGGTGTTGAAGATGATGGTGTAGTGCTCAGAAGGAGGAGAGTGAAGAGGGGCGTTCCTCCCACTGTCAATCTTAAACATTTTCTCACCTAGGTGCAAGACAAAAAGAAAAGTTTCCTCTAGAATGAATCAAACCAATTTATATTCCACTTGTATTCTTCAGCCTGTTGCCTTCTCTGCTCTGCTTTTTCCAGATAAAACTTTTCTTGCACCAATGAGCAAATCACATCTCAACTGAGCAAGAAGCTGTTCAAATGCTGACTTTTATCTAACAATACCTAACTCCTATCTAACAACACCTACACAACGTTGTCAGTCCCACTCTTACCTTCCCAAGTAGGAATTACTCCAGGCATTCAATTCTTTCAAGTGTAACAAAATCTTAAGGTCATTGCCAGAGTGTTTGAATTTTCTACAGTGGTTAGAAGCCACCCCTGTTCATCAGGTTTTACTCATTTACTAATCCAGTAACTTCTGCCAAGCATTGAAGGATATCAGTCGCAAAATACACAGGCATTTCTGATTCTAAAGAGATTTGGGGTTGATCAGCAGCAGGCACTGCTGTTTAGTTTGATAATTTGGCTTTCACTCATAGATCTGACCAACCAAAAAGCAAGATAAAACCCATGACGAGTAACTAAAAATGTGGTGAGCTTTGAAAAAATAAAGATTTTTTTTGTTTTATACCACAGCCTGACAGGACCAGACAGTGAATTCTGGATTTCTGATGTCTCAAAGACATTTATGTTTTGTATGTTCAAACACAATGTATTTCTAAAAATAAAAAAGATAAAAACTTGATGTACTGGTCTCTGAAGAAACCTCCTACAAAAGAAAGGAATTATTATTTGACCAAAATAGAAATAATTCTCATTAATTTGAAATTTAATTGTGGAGGTACTGAGTTTTGCACATCATGTCACTGCAAAGCTGAGCCTTGTGGAGTTTAGAAAGGAAAAGATTATTTCCAAGGCTTATCAGAAAATTGTCTGGGATGTGTCCTTCAAAGTATGCAGGAGTTTTCCAAAGACACACAGGAGCAATTAGAATAGGGGGGGAAAGCCTGGTTTGCTTTTCATCTGGCTCAGTATAAAATATTTTAAACCATAAAATTCATCAAAAAGCCATTCTAACTCCCCATAAAGTTCACAGAAGTTCTTGTTTCAAGATGCATATCACATGAATTACCAAGAGTTTCTTCACCTGTTTTAGAGAGCCTGAAATTCCAATTATCTAATGCAGACATTCTCAAAATTCCCTGTAAATCTAACACTGTTAGAGACCACCTCTCTTGAGAAAGCTGGCAATTCTTTTCATTTAATTCTACTGTGAACAGATCATTGCCTCCTCTGAGCATCCCAAATAAGCTGCCAGATGGCCATAAAGTGGGCAAGGCTTTCACAATGGAGCTCAAAAACCTCCTAAAAAAACACATATTTACATTTGCAGCTTCTCTGGAAGTCTGTGTACAAGGGAAAAAAACCTGAAAGACAACACATGTGATTTAACAGTGACTACGAAGTGACAAGAAGACAATACCCAGCTGAAAAAATCATCTGTCCTTTGAGAGGGTTCAGTTATTATTGTGGAGCAACAGAACCTATTATTAGCTCCTACTATTCCCTGCAGCAAGAAACATTTCTCCTCCTTCCCTGCCCTCTCCAAAATACAACCTATAAAAAGCATCTATTGCCAGCAAGGCCTGAAGAAGAATCCAGTAATCCAATAAATTAGACTTTTCGCCCCCTTTTAATATCCATTCCAGAAATTAAATGTCAAAGCAGAGTGTTTTTTGTATCACTTAACACTGATTACTTACTTTCCATACCACTTAAGATCAACATTATTTCTGGACTGTGGACAACACTTTGCTCTTGGTAAAATGGATCTTGATTTTTATTGTGGTTTGTTTTGTGGGGTTTTTTAAACTTGTTTTTACATCCCTACTCACCACGACAAGTCTCACAATGAAATCTCAGTATAGAAGCAGCAGGGTGGACACTCCTATTACAGCATAACCTTCTATGCTGTGTTTGGATACAAACTTTTTGCCAAAGCCCAAACCCGTATTTTATGAGGGGAAAAAAGCTCAATGAGTCCATTCCCAAGCTAACAATACATGGAAAGTGACTACAACATGACACCTTCTGTGCTTCCCATCCCATCAACCAGGATTCACAGAATCACAGAGTGACTGGGTTGGAAGAGACCTTCAAGATCATCAAGTCCAACACAGCCTCAACACCTCAACTAAACCATGGCACCCATGGAAGAGGCCCTAACACCTCAACTAAACCATCACACCCATGGAACAGCCCCTAACACCTCAGCTAAACCATGGCACCCATGGAGCAGGCCCTAACACCTCAGCTAAACCATGGCACCCATGGAACAGGCCCTGACACCTCAACTAAACCATGGCACCCATGGAACAGGCCCTAACACCTCAACTAAACCATCACACCCATGGAACAGGCCCTAACACCTCAGCTAAACCATGGCACCCATGGAGCAGCCCCTAACACCTCACATGAACCATGGCACCCAGTGACACGTCCCGAA
>JAWMRF010000032.1:17652764-17676247 GCA_035221435.1 Sphenopsis melanotis | reverse complement strand
TCAACTAAACCATCACACCCATGGAACAGGCCCTAACACCTCAGCTAAACCATGGCACCCATGGAACAGGCCCTAACACCTCAACTAAACCATGGCACCCATGGAGCAGGCCCTAACACCTCAAATGAACCATGGCACCCGTGGAACAGGCCCTAACACCTCAACTAAACCATGGCACCCATGGAACAGCCCCTAACACCTCAAATGAACCATGGCACCCATGGAACAGGCCCTAACAGCTCAAATAAACCATGGCACCCATGGAACAGGCCCTAACACCTCAAATGAACCCTGGCACCCAGTGCCACATCCAGGCTTTTTTACAAACATATCTAGTCATGGTGACTCCACCACCTCCCTGTGCAGGCCATTACAATACTTTATCACTCTTTCTGTGAAACACTTTTCCTGATATCCATTAACAAGTTTAAGGATAACGAAGGTAGGCAATAAACGCGCATTAATTCGTTACATTTAAAGCATTTTGACACTTCAGCCATCCAACCCAGCTGCTCGTGAGCTGAGCACCTGATGTGGGTGAGTTTCTCACCGACAAAGAGCAGGGTGAAGATGAGGGTGAGCTGGTAGACGGCGTGGCCCAGGATGTTTTTCATCATGGTGCGGGAGATGAGCGGCTTGTTGCGGCCGTAGGGTTTGCGCAGCAGCAGCGCCTCGGTCGGCGGCTCCGTGGCCAGCGCCAGCGAGGCAAACGTGTCCATGATCAGGTTCACCCACAGCATCTGCACAGCCTTCAGGGGAGAGTCCTGAGGGGAAAAATCAAAAATGTTTGTACTTCCCAAGAAAAGCCTGGCTGGGAGTTCATTTTTCTCATGGGGCTCAGAAATCCCAGCACTGAGGAGCCTTCTTCTGTTGCTGGGACCCTTCTTCTGTTCCTTCTGCAGAACCAGGAGCACCATGACCTGAGCAGAGAGAAATTATCTCCCTACAGGCATTTAATCAGCACCATTTGCAACCAAAAAACTCATACCAAGCATGACAGTAACTCCTTCTAACACCTATTGCAATGCTCTCCTTTCCTTCGTGCATTGTGCTTGAATTTTCAGCTGAAATTAGATATAACTAGAGAATCCAAGTTTCTCTCATGGAAGAATCATTATATTATTGAAACAGATTAAAAAGTAACATTTCCTTTATACTAAAACCTACCTGCCTTTTTTTTTTTCAGAGACAGCTTGAAATTATTAAAAATTTATGGAACAATTACGGTGACATCGTGATACATTACACTTAAATAAGATCATTAACAGTAGTGACATAATAAAAAGAAAAGCCTGGTATTTTGATAAAAAAATAATCTGAAACTTATTAAACTATATCAAATGTGCAAAAGCAAGACAATCTCTTCTTTTATTACCAAAAGAAAAGTACACTTGGCACTATGGAAATGCAATGAAAAACCCCAAGTACTGGTATTTGATGCAGGCTGTGGTTTTGGAAGCAGCTCTCCAGTCACTAGAAGGAGCTCTTTCCTCACACAATCCCATAAAGTCAGTGGTCATAATACAGAGGACTCTAGGTCATGTTTAAAAACCCCAAAATTAACTAAAGAAAGCAAAGTTACACAGATCTCAGGAGATGCTGGACAACCTTTAATGAAGTTTTGATGTGTAACTCACTGGGACAGTTATAAAGAGAGAGAAATGTTTCAAGAAACCAAGGGAGGAAAAACAAAAAAAACCCCAAACTCCTGTGCCTTTAGACTGTATAAAGCAGGCAGCATTAGCAAGGTCTGCTTCCTGTTCCAAACAGACCATTTTATGAGGGAAAAAAGAATCTCCTAAGTAATAAGGCATCAACATGACAAATTTCATCATGAAATTGAGTTACTCTGCTGTGTGAAAGCTGGGAGAGGGAGCACTATTTTTATGTATTTCATTACCATGGTGCTGCAGCAACGAAGCCAAAACAATGCAGAGGACAGGATTCAAACCAAAGCAAAGCCAACAAAACTCTCTGAGAACTCTGCCCATTTCTTCAAAGGGTTAAATGTTCATTTTTAATGAAATACCATAAAAGAACATGCATTCAGTATCCCAAGGACTAATAGAAAACAAGGGTAAGTGCTTTGGTCTCTTGAGCATCTGGCTTAGATTCCAACTCTCCCTTGAGATAAAATATTATTTCCCCTTAAAAGCACATTTTTAACACATTTACACAGATTTTGATGCATTTGATTTATTTAAAAAAATAAATTTTGGGTTATTCAAAGGGATGGAGAAAAGCAACCTCCTGTTTCTCAGCCTTACAGGTTGGGTTCATCACAGCAAGGAGGACAATTAGCATTAATAGATTCTTGACCTCTTGGTTATGGGTTGCATTAACTGAGCTTATCTGGAGAGCTCAACTCACTCATTTGAAATGCAGCTGCAGAAACAGGAAATGTCCTTGTCTTTAGAGGTGGCTAAAAAAACTAAAGATGATCAGGACAAACTTCATCCCAAATCGAGACTGCATTCATTTTTATTAACACTAATGGCTCCAACAAAGAGAGCACTTGCAGTAAAAAGCAGTTTGTGGCTGGGACTCACAGACCCTCAATGAGACACAGGTAAAAAGGAAAACATCTTTTCTGCTGAAGAATTTTCCTTATCATGCTTTTGCCTGTCTCATTAATAAGTTTGAGCAAGCTTCTCTGCTTTGATCTGTTACAAAAACTCAATTTCCACTTCACACGCTGAATTCTCTGTCAATAAAACCAAATTTCCCCGTTAGATTTAATAGATGGAGTCAGAGATTCAGGTGTCTATCAGAGCCTGCCATATTCCCAGCAGAACAGGAAAAGCAGGATATTTCAGTCTCTAAATCACACAACTGTAATTGGCAGTCATCAGTTTTGGCAACAACATGTTCTCACCATTTCACACTGCCAATCACCTTGGGTGGCTGTGGTGCCCCTAATAATTATCCATTATTGGCAGTGCTACACTGCTCAGTGGAGTGTGAGAGCTCATTCCAGGCTGAAGCCAAAACATTAAATACACATTAGTCTGGGCAGGCAGTGGAATGAAATTTCCACTGTAACTCTATCTGATTTCTGATTAGTTGGTGGAAACTGAGGGAAATACATATCAGCTCAGGAGCTTAGGCTTCCACTGCAGATTTTAGTCACTTATGCAAGTGGGATGCAAATCAACCTTCTTTTCTTTGTGTTTTAGCCACTAACTGACCAGCCAATAATTCTTAATTCCCTCTCTGAAAACTTTGGGGATGTGAACCACCCAAAATCACCACTTATTCATCAAATTCCTTTCACTTGACCTTGGAATAGGTTAGCCTTGGCCTAGAGGTAAAAGGAAAATGTCCCTTAAATCAAGTGATGTTACACTTCATCTTGGAAACACTTAAAAGTACAAATTGCCAAAGGCTGGAAATAAACTACAAATCTTTTGTGACATGCAGAGCCTCACAAATTTTAGAGCTTGTTACTTTTGATTTAGATGACAAGCTGCAAGGGAACAAAAAGGTATTTTCACCCTTACCTTTTTACTCCCGTTTGCCACAGAACACATGCAGGTATTCAGAAAAATGAGCATTTCTGGGAGTTACCTTTCCATACATTAATGCAGAAAAAGTCCCTGGGCTGCTAGATCACACTGTCTGTTAATTGTATGGAAGTGGCATCCTCAATTCCATCCCCATGACTTGCCAAAACAAAGCTAAACAGTACAGACTTTGATTTAACAAAGCTAAACAGTACAGACTTTGATTTTATATTACAGCTTTTTCAAGTTTGCCTGTGCTATTATTTTAGAATTTGCCAAGTACAGTTCTGCAGTAAAACATTATAACCACATAAATTACTCCCTTTTACATGTAAGTATAGATCATCCTCATTTTTTTGAACAAGATCTGTAAAAACAATCAGTGATTCATGCAGCAGTTCATTGCTACAGTGCCTTTTAATTAACATTTAATTTTCCAAACATAATGTCCTATGGAGTCACTGTTTTCAGCTCCTAATGTCTGCTAAAACACTAAGTCTCTCTCAAAGTGCAAGAATAATAATTTGAATGTAAAATGTTAAAACACAGCCTTTGTCTTCCCTTTTTTCAGTGCAACCCTTTTGAAGAGTTACAATTGCCTCGACAGTTGGAGCCACAGACCGAACCTGGCACGGAGAGAAACCCTCCTGCTTCATGGCTCCAGTAAAAAACTGTTTCCATTTGACTGAGCTGCATTTTAAAATCTTCATTTTGTTCATAGCCAGATCACTTTGGACAGCTCCAAATGTAATGAGCTGATATCCTATGGGTGCTGTGTGATTTTTTGGGGACAGGGAAAGGGGTGAGCCCATACAGGGCCCTACAGGACACCCAGAGATGTGGAGCAGTGACTCACTGCAAGCACAAAACTCACAAGAGTCGTAGGCAGAGTTCCAAAGAACCACCCTCACTGCATCAATCAGGGGCTCTGCAAAACTGTTATTCAGGGAATGAAGTCAGAATATAAAAGTTTGTAGCTCATAAATCCACTGGAAAAACAAACAATGGGTTTAAGCTGAGGCAGTGGCTGCAGAAGAGAAAGGACAATTCTACACAAACTGGTCAAGACCACCACACCCTGACCACATTAAGAGTGTGCAGTGGGCACCACAGGGAAGGCAGCAAGAGGGAACTGAGTTACATTAATTAAAAATAAGGTGAATGAGCCCAGCTCAGCTGCACTGAGCCACGCAAACCTCTCTGGGAGTAACCAGAGGTGTGAACTCCTCCGGGGTCTGTGCACACACAGACACAGAGAGAGCTAAAAGCACCCCTGCACCCCAGACTGAGGGCTCCTGAGTCAGCTTCCCACCAGGGACTTCTCCAAGCTCTGTTTTCCTGGATGACCCAGATCTCAGAGCCCCTTACATAATTACAGACTCACAACACAGAAGTTCATTATTAGCTGAAAATTCAGATCTTGTGGCTTATAGATTGAGCTGCTGTAAACTGAAACAGGGCCCCATGTAAGTGAGATCCCTTGGAGGAGTGGTTGTGGCAGCAGCTGTGCTAAGCTTGTCAGCAGGTGACACTGGATCTGTAATTCTTATGCTGTTCAGAATATGGTTGCTGTCACCTTAACATGACTTCGTGCTGGGAGCCAGAGGAGACAAGAGAAACAACCACTTGCATTGGTCCTGTGCATAATAAGTTCTTTGACAGCCCACTGTTTGTCCTGCATAAGCTTTATCTGGCACTGGAGCAGTACAGAGACATTTTGTACACATCACTATCCACTGAAACAGCAAACCAGGACAAAACAGAAATCACAGATATGGCAGATATTCTCTAACAGCAGCATCTTCTTGAAGCAGGCATTGAGTAGATGAAAAATAAAATTATATTTGCTTAAAATTAACAGAATTGAACTAAACAGCAGTTCCCTGAAGTGGAATTGGCAAGGACCTTCATTTCATTAATCTACTTGAGGAAAAAAACAGCAGATTATTAAAATGGCCACTAATGGTCCCAGGTTCTGCCTAATGTTTTTCTTAAGCCTCTCCACGGGCCTCCCAAGGTGCCCTGGACCAAACAAATCATCTCCTGCGTGGGCAATGCACTCTCTGGGTGCCCCTTGGAGGGCTGGCTGCACTCCCACCACACTCACACAGTCATTAATTAATTCATTAATGCAGAATTGCAGTGCTTTCACTTAGAGTTCTGCAGGGACATGACCACATCCTCCTATTTACATGTACATCAGAGCAAGTGCAGGATCAAGACTGAATAAAATTAAGCCCATTATGCTGCAAAGCACAAGCCAAGTATTAAAAAAAAGATGAGTCCAAGCAAAGATTTTATGATCTTTGTACTTCCTTTAGGAACAAACCAAAAAGAGTAGGTGAATGTGCTGGTCCCAAACAGCAGCACAGATTACTTGAGAGGTGGCATGAGGAAGAACAGAACAAATGTTATTACCTACAGAGAATTTTTCTCATTCTAGATATGAAATGTCGCCAAAAGAACAGCCTGTGTAATGTTCATTAACCTGAATCTTAATGATGGACTGAAATTACATTCTGTGTGTCAGAGAAAGACAAACTGATCACTTAAATGAAAGGAAAACTCAGTCCAGTGAAGATTTTCTTTGTGTTCATTTTGAAGGTCACAGAAGTTGTGCTGCCTTTTGGAAACGATAGATTTAAGCTCTGTTTGTTTGCTTGCTTTTTTGTTAAGGACTGAAACATTTCAGTCAAAATCTTTCAGTCAGACCTGTGCACAGTTCTGCAGATTTGGATGTACATGTGTGCACCTAGACTGTTGTAGGCAGGATTTTTTTGGGAGAGTCCTGCACTTTGTGCTGGAGCTATTTTCATAGCAACCAGAGGGTACAGCATGTTCCCAAGTGCAATTTTTAGCAAAGCTTTCAAGCCAAACAGAATGTCCTTTGGCTGGCTGGGGTCAAAGCCTAACACAATAATGTGCATTTGTGAGGCAAAATCCTTCTTGAATGAGACAGAACCGGGAGCAGCTCGAGATTATTCACACTGAGTGTAAATAGTGGCAAAGGACAGAACTGCTGCCTTTCTGCTTCCATTTCCACTTCAGCTTCCCCCACACCTTTCCTTTGGGTTTGCACCTTTACTGCCAAATTAAGGAATCACACAAGAATCTGCAAAGCAACCCAGGAGTTCCAGGAGGTGTCCACTAAAACCTGTGAGCAGGGACAACAGGCCCAGGGATGGTCTCACAGACCTCAGGGGCAAGAGAAATGCACTGGACCTGATCCAAAGCCTTCTAGAAGCCAAAGGAATGATTCAAAGGATGAAAAAAGCTCCAGAATTAAAAAGGGGATTATGCTTGTACTGATAATGCACTTCACATCCACTTAACTTGATTTAAAATAGTCCTTGCACTGATCCAGCAATGTTTAACCTCCTCAGGGATAAAAAATTATTTTGTTAACAAATAGAATGAGTTTCCCTTTGTGCTTCCACAAAAAACTGAAGAAATGCTGAGCATTGACCAAGAAATTTCACCTTAAACAAATGTTTCTAGTCAGGCACTGATTGTCAATAAAATCAGTTCCAGTGATGGTGCTGCTGTCAGCCCCTTGTTCTGGCTGGGTTTGTACCACGTGTAAAAACCTTCCAGAGTTTCAATCCTCATTCCTGTGTTACCAGCAATAATCATTTCACAACTGGGCATTTCCTCAATATGCTGGGAAATATTTCCAAAGGGAAACTCATCCAACTTTGCTGCAACACCATGAATTTTGTCCCTCAGCACAGGCTCAGTGGTGACAAGAAGGGACCTCCAAGGCCTCTGAATGTCAGCCAGGGCACAGGAGAAGTTTGACCTCATGGGTTTGTTAAGGTACCTGGGTTTCTGGTTGCAAGGATCAATTCCATGATTCCAATGTAAGTTTAGCCTGGAGCAGAGCTGATGACTTATTCATTGCTTTGCTCAGGTGTGCCTGGGCTGAAATGTACCTGCTGAAACAGGTATGGGCATCTGGGTGATGCACCATGAGGGAAGCATCAACTTTCTCACAGTGCATCCCAATCCAGGGAGGCACTTTGTGACAGCACCTGTCTGCAGCATCTAAAATATACATTATTTTAGGGACTGACAGCACTAAAAACCACACTTTGTTATTTTCTCATTAAAACAAAAACATTACACTGTACTGCATATATATATCCTGTTGACTCTCTAGAGGAAATAAAACAATTTTTTTCCTTTTGCCCAAAAAATTATAATTTGAGAAAAAAAAGATGTTTGCTTTGAGATATGCTTCTTGCAAATGACCTGGATATGTTGCATCTGCACCAGGATTGCAATGAAGGATTAATGGAGTACAAGAGAGAGATGTCTAAGTCCAACTCTATGTGTCATTTAATTGGTTTGTCATCTGCATCTGGAATTAAAAATAACTGCCTGAAAGCAACAAAATAATTTTATCAGTTAAAAAGATTGGGGTTACTTCCATGGGTCAGCACTGCTGTCTTGAAAATAACCTCATTCCACAATGCATTGAAAAACCTGTATTTATTGGTGAGGTATTCTGAGAGGAAAAAATTGACATAACCTGTTCCTTTCCCAACCCATGGTGTTTTCAGTTTGACCATCACAGGCTCAGGAATGACAACACTGAGGGAGGCAAAAAGCTCCTAAAAGTGAGTTCTTTTGGGAAAAAAGAGGGATTAATCCAGCCTCACCTCAGCAGCTCTTTAACCCTCAGCAGCCTGATCCTTGGAATGCTCAGGAGAATTTCCAAAGGTTTTGATGCCACGACCATTTATTGTCTTTTCTTTTTATACCTTTTAGGTATTCTCAGTGCCCTTAGCATGCATACTTGTAATTCTTCAAGTCTGATAACTTAGCATAGTCCTGGTATTCTATTAAGCCAGAAAGCCAAACATCCTAAAGGCCTCACAGTTGGAGGCCAGAAAGCCCTACTCTATCTTGAAAAACCAAGGTCTTCTCTCAAATACAGCCTGTAAACTAAGATTAAGCCCAGTCAGGAATAAATACTTCAAGATAAAAAGATACCACACTATTCATTCAAGCATCTCATTGGGGCATCTTTGTAGATATGCTAATTTGCAAGGTCTGTAAAATTGCACACACGATCGTGTGTACGCATTTCAGCGTGCTCCACCTTGGTGACATGTTACACCACAAAAATCCTTATTAAATACCCTTTTCTCCCTTAACCATGCCTAGCTCTTCATTTTAGGACCAAGGAAAAGGCATCCGTTTGCTTGCTGTGTGCCAAGCAGGAATCAAATGCAAGTCCCCATCCACCGGGAGCGTGGATCATGGCAGGATCGCGGCAGGATCCCAGCAGGATCCCAGCAGGAATTTCTCACCTGGGTGATGCAGGCTCCAGTGAAGGCCACGATGACGGCCACGATGTTGACAGTGAGCTGGAACTGCAGGAATTTGGAGATGCTGTCGTAGACGTTGCGGCCCCACATGACGGCCTTGACGATGCTGCTGAAGTTGTCGTCCGTCAGGATGATGTCCGAGGCCTCCTTGGCCACATCCGTGCCCGCGATGCCCTGGGGAGAGGGGTTGGGAATGAGATTCCCTACTGGACAGCACAAATCTCCATAGTCAAAGCCCACAGGTTTTTGTATTTCCTGGAATTTCGCTAATTCGGCCTGGTTTTGATGCGAGTTAGGCCGCAGAAACGGGAATTGACAGAGAGCAGAAGAATTCATGTGGTGATGACTCTGAATGTTTTATCAGCTTAAAGACTGCTGATCATCTGAGGTATTTTGTCATTGATGATGGTTTTTTGTTAGCCATGAACAGAATTGGTAACAAAAAAGAGAATTGTGTGTCTTTATATATAGTCAGAGTACACATGGAAGACACCTTTCCAATTATGGTGGATTTTACCACAACAAGAGAATTCCAGTGTTGTGAAGAAAAGGTTCGTTTTTCTGTATGGGCACAGGATTCTGCATAAAGCCAATAATTAATTAGACAAAATCCTGAAGAAGTATCAAAACAAGCAATGCCAGTGAATCCAAATGAATTAAAGGATTCTGAGTCAACATAACTCATTCCCATCAATATATTCCTTCACTGACAAGTAATAACTAAGCAACTTCACATGCAATGAATGGAAAAGCCCTTACGGCATATTCATAATGGCACAAACATCAAGATTATACCATTGCAAAGCCAACATCAGCTTTTTTAAGTGCTGGTCCATCGTTGGTTCCATCCCCAGTCACAGCTACCACCTGCCTCTGTTCCACCTGTGTGCTGTCAATAATACCTGCAAAAAATGCATGTATGGGTGTGTGTTTACAGACATTTATGGGCAATAATTAGCAAGATAAAAAGCCCCTGTAAAAAAGCAGGGTCTGTATAATACAGATTGGATAACACCACACAGTTTTACAGAGATTAAAAAGGCAGATCTTTAAGGAAAATAATGATGAAAGCTGTGGCATCACCACCATCCACTACTAAACATCACCATTAGGATTTACATGGAAAGTTCTGATCCTGCATCATCAACACATCAACAAAACCTGCTCAGGCTTCAAAGGCAATGAGAGCAGCTCATTATGTCCTTCTTCCAGATTCCTGCTATTTAAAGTTTTGTGTCACAGCTCAGCACTGATCAAACATTGATGGAAAGGATTTGCCAAAAACTTAAGTTCATGTTTAGGGCTCTCCTAAACTGGGACCCAGCTGTAATATCAGCTTTACTAAGAGGCCTTCTTAACCTAGAGATAAAGCCATTGATGAATTTTATGTAGCTGGAGAATTTTAGCAGCCATGTTCAATTTTGCCAAACAAAGGAGATTGTTCAATCTCCTTTGATTAAGGAGATACAAACTAATGCTTTAAATTGTGGAACCAAGTATTTTAATAAATAGATAGAATAAAACAATTTCTACTTTCATTTTGAGATAATTTGAGAGAAATAAAAAACACTTTTCACTTGGTGAATCAAGTTTTTCACACAACAAGGCTGCAGGGAATTATTTTCCACTTATGCAGATAAGGAAAGTCAGGAAAATAATGAAGAATTTTTCAGAGGCTACAGGAGCAGCCCAGGTTTTTACAGGATGAAGATCATTCCTGATTCATGTTTCTATTTCCATGTCAGGGTCCATTTGAGTACAAGTCCAGAACACAGGATTGCTGTGTAGGATACAAGAACACCTTTCCATATTGATAACTTAGGGGAGGAAAATGACAGAATTCCTTTTGTAACACATTTTGCACAAAGTCGTTACCTCCAAAAACAATTATCCAAACCTATCCAGTGTGAAAAGCTTTCACTCTGCTCTGAAAAAAAAATTCCCTTCCATATCAGATAACCAAGGAGAAATAGGAAATTGCAGATTACAGAGCAATAGCTACCTCTTGGCAAGGTTCAGGCTTATCAGGCACCAGAAGATTGCAGTGCCCTGTGCAAGCAGTTAGTGCCCTGTATTTTTCAGAGTTATGAAAATGAGAAAAAAAAGCCCTATTCACTTTCCACTGGTAGTATGATCTCAGAAAAATGGCAATTACTCTGATAAGATCTCACAATTAGAGCTTTCAGTTTGTTGGGGTGATTTGCCTTTGGTATTACTAAATAAACAGGAACATCATCTGTCACTACCGTTAAAAGCATTTACTTTGTCTTGTTATTAACACATCCTTTGATGTTAAATTAATAGTTTAAGCTTCTGAAAGAAAAAAAAAGTCATTAAAATCTCTGGCTCATAAAGGTATTAACTGCTCCAAAGAGGTCGATAGTATCTGCTCACAACTGGGCTCCAAGTGGGAGCGCAACCCAAATCAAGTTGAAGAGGCTCAAACAAATGATCTCCTAATAGAGATAAATGGATATAAATAGTGACTGTGCTGATGACTGTGCCACCAACTGCCCTCCAACAGCCAATTCCTGGGTGCTGCCAACTCATTCACAAGGTTTTGGAGACATTTTTATCCCAAAATCCAAACTGTGCAGCCAGGATGAGCCCAGAGCACAGAGCTGAATGCAGCCATGGAAAACCAGACATGAAAAGGTCTCAGGTATCATCAGCACCTGAGCCCCAGGCCTTCCCCACAGTGCCCACTGGGAGTGCCACAGGAAATATGTGGAATTCTGGGGATGGATTTCAGTGCTACCCTTGGAAGAGAGAAGGACTTTGCAAAACTCGCAATTGTATCTCAGACAAATTTCTAAAATGGAGCAGCCACGATTATTTGGGATTCAGAGGATTTATCACAGCTCTGCCAACACTCCCTGACTTCTGCCTGTTCTTTTTAATCTCTTCCTCCTCCCTGCTTCCTCCCATTGCTGAATGTTTGCCTTCTTCCCAGCACGTGCCTCCCTCCAAACACATTAAGTTTTGTTTTTAATATTCTGTCAATGGCTGTGATAAGGTTTCACCTCAAGAATTCTCTTCAGTACTGAGAAATGTGCACAGATAAAATTCACAGTGTGAGGAGACCAAAGAGAAGAAGGATGCCCAGGAAGGGCTCTCCCTCCGAGCTGTGGGGATTAATCTCTGATGTGATCAGGGAAAAATGTGACTGAGGGCATGAGCTGACAGGCTGCCAGTAAAGAGAACATTCCCTGGCCTTTGCACTCACTCCAAGTGGCTGAAAAGAAGCTCCAGTAATAATCAATCATGTCTAACAACCAGGAAATTTCTTCCAACTATCCAGCTTTACTCCAGTTGAATGCTTACATAGAGGATTTTAATAAAAGCAGGTTTTCATGGGGAATTCTTCTACTCTCAGCAAAGCTTCCTGCCAAAACAGCCTTTGCTCTTTCACTGGCCTCTTCCCTCTGTTGAGCTGTTTGGCCATGACTTTCTCCTGTCAGAAGGAATTTCATTCAACAGCCCCAGGAGCACACCTCGAGCAGAACATGACAGTGTGCTCCACACAGGGATCCCGCTGATGTGGCAGGAATTTGGGCAGGAAATTTGGGCAGGAATTTGTCCTGTGGCTTGCATAAGACACAAGTTTCTCAGAGCAAGCAGCTTGTGTCAAATGAGGGCAAAGATCAGCTTTAAAACAGCCATGCAGAGCTGTCAAGAAGGGCACTAAATGCATAAGCCTGCCATAAAAAGTACAAAATACAAGATACAAAACTGAAATATATCCTGCATCTCCCACCTTCCTCCCATCTAACACTAAGCAAGCATTAAATCAAATCCACTCAGGATAATAACTCAGGGAATATCAGCCAACAACGTCTCTTCTGCACCCATGGCTCAGCTCAAACCCATCAGAGCCAGCCCCAGGTTCTCCCTTTGTCACAGGACAAGTGCTGCTCTACTTAAACAATCCTTGCTCGTCACCCTTAGAGTTGCATCAGTTAGAAACTCCTGGGAGAAAAAAAAATCCTGGTTTAGAGATTTCTTTCTGTCTCAGCTGCTTAAAACAGGAAGGAAAATTCAGCTCCAGCTGAGGATTTCAGAGCTGAAGCCCAGTTCAGGGTTAGAGAGGCAGGAAAGCTGATCCTCCCTCAGGATCACACAGATTTGTGTTTCTTTGACAAGCTAAACAGAGGTACAGTCATGTATTTTCATAAACACGTCCTCTTCAGGTTAGTTTTTAATGCTTCCAAACTTCTGGAAGCTCCCTGTTAATGTAACAAGAATTTGCAAAGTCTGTCTGAAGGAGAAAGCTCAAATTTATTTCAGTTACATGCTTGGGTACCTGCCTGGATAGAAGTTTAAAGGTTTTTTATTTAAAAATGTTCTATATGACATTACAGACAGCATTGGGAATTAAGTGAAAATTCCTCCCCAAAGTTCAGGATATAAATTAATACAATTTTCTGTATTTTGATTATTCTACAGCTTTCCACATTAATGAGGTTATGAACATACTACCATGCCATGAAATAACAGTTGAAATATTTGAGTAATTAAGGGTAATTACTAAAAATCTCTTCTTCTTAAAGTTCCCTTTCTGTTTGATAACAAATTAGCCCTGCATGAGAACAGCTGTTTTTAATATCAACACAAAAAATAATTCCAGTCTAATTTAAATATATTGGAAGGTACCACTTGTTTAATTGGTTAACTGAGTATTTCTTTGATCTTTTCTATTCCTTCTGATGATACTTCCCATCAGTGTTAAACAATTGTTTCCTGCAGTTGTTTTTGAAAGATAAACTGACAATTTTGAATTATTTCAGTAATAGCATTGTAACCTCACATCAGTATAAATTATATGTAATTTTACTTGTTATATTTTGAAACAGTTAAAAATATGACATTTTTAACTTGATAAATAACAATATGTATTATGAAATTTTTAAAATATGAAAAGGTGTCTTAAAACCCATCCCAAATTCTATTTCAGTGGGACTGAGATTTTGGTTTCACTGAAGCACTTTGTGATTATAAACCATTCTGATGGGTGTTTTTCCAATCTACCTCTACTTCAAAGCCATAAATATTTGACTGCAAGTGTCTGCCCAGGCTGAAATGCTGAACCATGCCTTTCTCTGGTCCCTGAGCAGTACTGAAAACAAAAGTGAAAAATAAAAATGATCCTTTTGCTGGGTGGGATTGTGCTATGTTAAGGGGAAAAAAGATTCCCTCCAGCAGCTGTATGTCATTAAAAATTAAATATAAAAAAAGTTTATTTTCTGATGTGTGTTTTTAGCCTAGAGCAGATAGAATACATCAAAGGGGAGAAAATCCTCTCAATCCCTCAAGTGTCTGAGAAAAACATAACATTTTAATAAGAGGCCCAAAACTAGTGAACATTTAAATAGTTTCTTGTAACTTTTAATGGCCCTTGGAGTATTACCAGCCAAAAAATTCCATCATGATTTCCACAGACTCGTTCTTGAACTTTGTTAAGACATTTAATTGCTCTCTCGACCTTGTCACATCTTTGAAACATTAATTATGGTACTCGCATTCAGTAGGAGTAAATATCTTTTGGGCTGTCCAAGTGCTTATGCTACAAACCATCAACAATTTGCTGTTCCTTTTTTCTCCAGCTCTCTATTGATTTCAATTTCCCTGGCAAAGGTTTCCTGCTCCTCTTGAGGGAAAATCCTGAATGATTCAGGCGAGCACTCCTGAGGGACTTGGTTAATGCACTTAATGAAACACAAATTGTTGTGTTTCTGAAACAAATCAGCTGCTGGGCTGAACAAGGGCTGTTCTCTGAGAACAGGATCCTGGAGCACAGGGTTTGAGATGCACTGCTGAGGAGACTTCAGCTGACTTTGGGCAGGTCTAACACTGACCCATTAAGATAAAAATGCTCTCTAAACCTTTCCAATCCTGAACAAACCCCTGCTGGAAAACTTTTTTGGAGCACACCTCCCCCAGAAATGTGTATTATTTATTAATTACACATAGGTGCTGCCATACTAATAAATTGTATACATTATAAGATATAAAAGGGGAGGATGGAGATGATACATTCTGTCTCCAGCTGCCCCATCCAGTGGCCCATCTAGCACCATCCATTTCCACCTGGTCTCAAGCCCAAAGAACCCAACTGATCCAATCTTCAAACTCACAATGGAACTTCTGCTCTAGAGTCATTCAGGCATTTTTAAAAATTGCATGATACTCAAAAGCCTTTGTAATCAGTCATGTATGGAATCACAGAAACAAAACCTAAAGGATTTTCTACCTAAATGTGGATTAATTTTGGAGTAGTCAACAGCTGAAAACAGGTATGTGATCAGCTGGATCTCAGCCTGAAGTTTGCTCCAAGAATTGCTAAAAGGGGCTCTCCAGATTTTCCAGGGCCTTAGCAAAATATTCCAGCTCTTTCTTCATCAGGAAACAGCAACCTGCTGACAGGGCTTCTACCTGAGCATGGCCAAAAATGATGTTATTCCTGCTCAGAAACTGCCTGATTTCACCAGCCATGAAGTGTGAGCCTCCAAGTCAACTGAATAAGATGTCAAGTCCTCAAAAGAAAGAAGGGAACTTCAAACCAAACCATCTTTAATGGCAGCATTCCATCTGCAGACAGCATGGGGAGAGAATGGAGTTTGTATGGTGCACTTCCCACAGGGCAGATTCTAAAAATACAGGAATCTAAAGGGAGCCAATGCAAATCCCACAGTTAGATTAGCCTGTAGGAAAAATGGAATTGGCTGAAAATCCCCATCTCCACTGGGCAGCTCCCAGTTCCCCCATCCCAATAACTGCTGCTGTGACAGGAAAAGGTTTTCTCTTGGAATATTCTTTAGGGTAATTCTGTGAGAAGAGATGCACTGGAGTGACTGGATTCACTGAACGAGATTGCTCTTGCTTCCCTCATAAAGCAGTGCAGGCAACGACAAAAAAATCTACATCCTCCCTTGTTTATATCTTGTTTCCCAGCAATATTTTCTTTCTGCCCACCAAATGCACATTTTCCCTCCCAGCTCAAGCCTCATTCCAATTAAAAGTCACAAGGCAAATATGAGATTGCCTAAATACACTTGCCAGGCATCTTATTGCTATTTTTCTTATTCCTGCCAAGGAGTTTCCTATTATTTTCCATGTCAAGGCTGAGGTAGAACACGAACACAAGAGTGCAAGAAAACTTCCTCGTGTGATGCAGTTAAAGATGACAACTCAGGTGGATTTGTAACAGTGAAAATCAAAGCAGATTCTGTGCTTTAACATCTTTGTCATTGATTTCCAGCCCCCCACAAGCAGTTTGCACCCACCTTTCACCAAAGTGTGTTTGTCCGTGGGGGAAGAGCGAGCAAGCACCCGGAGCTTTGGCCAGATTTTGTCAATCCGCTCCTGCTCGATCTGCAGGGGAGGAACACAAAAAAAGAACCCAAACAGTAAAACCCCCAGTGATGAGCAGAGTTTATGTTATTCTGTCAGAAAATACCCCTCATTGCTCAAACCTGCAGCTTTTCTCCAAAGCACAGAAAAATTCCAGCAACCACTGATGCTGCAAGTGAAGACAAGGCCAGTACTAACAGGGCTCAACTGCGGGCTAACACAGGTAAATTTTTCCACAATACCTGACCAGCCTTTCTTATCTTCTTTATGGATAATCCCATCCAGAATCATCACTCTAGATAAAGGATAGTGGAGTTTCTCAAAGCTGATCAAACCTGTTCACAAGTTTGTTGTTCTACTCCACAGGAGAACCCAAATCCTTCTTTTAGCACCAACAATGGCAAGATTTTCTTGTGCAGCAACAGGAGCAAAGCCAAACTTGTTGCATTTACTAACATTCCCAGGATTCCACCCATCCATGCAGGAAGCAATGGATTGTGTTCACTCATTTAAGATGGACTCAAGAGCCAGTGTAGATTTTTCTTTTTTAGAACTGTGTGTGAGCTCCATCTTTGATGAGGAGTTAAAAACCTTCCAAAGGATGGATTTTCTAATGCAAACCATTGCTGTGAGTACATCAGAGAAAGTGGAATAAATTAAAGAAATGAGAGAAGCTGGTTCTCAGTAGAGATTGCATTTTAGGAGCAAAATTGCTGTTGAGTTCCTTCTCCTCCTTGCCATAAACCTGCAAGGTTCCTTCTCCTCCTTGCCTTAAACTTCTGCCTTAATGGGCTTCATTTTGATTTCTTGTGGAGTAGTGGAGCGGTTCTAAAAACTGCAGAATTAGGCCTAAACTAAACTGATCCTGGAAGAGCAAAGACTGGAATTTCACCACTGTTTTGAATTACAAATATTTAGTGGGAGAAAAAAGCAATAATTTTTCCAAACGGTCTTTATGAGGCGCATATCAGTGCAGGAGAATATTTTGGTGTTTTCACCGGGTTTTGTTTACCTCTCCCTTCTCATTTCGGATCCTCCTGTTGAACTCCTTGCCCTCGAGGCAGAGGAAGTCCTCTCCGGGGTGGATGATGCCACATTTGATGGCGATGGCACGCGCAGTGTTGATGTTGTCCCCGGTGACCATGCGCACGGTGATCCCGGCTCGCTGGCACTTCCGGATGGCTTCTGGCACCTGCAGGGGATCCCTTAGGATTTTAGCTTTTGTATTTTTCAACTCCTGTACTGTAACTCTAAACTCCATACAGAGTGCTGGTTAACTGTCTTCACATTTTGGTCAGATAAAATTATTGATTACACATAGGTGCTGCCATACTAATAAATTGTGCACATTATAAGATACACAACAATTCCTCTCCAGGCCTGGAACACAAGGACACCTCACTGCCTCAAGCCCCAAAAAGTATAAATAAAAATGAGTTGGGGGGAGCAAACTGGGGGTGAATGACTTCATTCCCTGCAGCTGGAATTGGAGCATTAACCCCTGATCTGTGAATGCCCAAACTGATAACGGTGTGACAAACTCGTGCCCATGGGACACCTTGGGTGCAGCCTCTGGAGGCTGTGGCTGCCCAAGCTGGGCCTGCTGAAGGCTTTCATAAATCCCCACTTTATTCTCTGAACCTTGCCTGGCCTCTGCTCTGGGGGCACCTCCAAGGCATCACAGAAGCAAGGCAAGGGCAAAGAAAACTCCTGGATCAGAGATAAAACACAAGGCAGGTGTCCCCATCCAGAAAAATTTCAGGCTAAGCAATGCCTGAAGCAGGAAGAGGAATCAGATGTGTTTTATTGTAACTTGACTGTTGTGGAGTTGGGGTCACTCCACAAGCAAGGCAAATCTTGTATCAAGAAGTAAAAAAAATATCTTTTAGATCAGTTCCTTCAACTTTCTCCTGGCTTGAATAAAAATGAGTGCTCTGCAGCTTTTTTGACCTTTAGCAAGCTGAACAGAACTACTCAACATGTGTAAATATGAATGGACAATACAAACATTCTGTACAGAAAATTACTTTACTTCTGATCCAAACCTTCCTTTCAACAAGATTTTACAAGTTATAGTGATTTAGCACTACTTAATTAATGCTTATCAACAGGTGGAATTCCTAAATACAGGAGTTTAAAATTAATATTTTACATATTTCGAAATCATTAAAATGAAGCTAATTTTACTTATTTTACTTTTCATGCATGAGATAAACTTCTGCTGCACAAGAAATGTATCAGGGAGAGAGATATATTCAAGGTATAGCAGAGACTGTGAGATTAATGTAGGGGCTCCATTCTGACTTGGCAACATATACACCTTATTTTAAAAAAAATAAATACAGGAATTAAAAGCAAAGATTGATTTCTAATAATTAAATAAAGCTGTTTTAATACAGTACTTCAGTAATGAAGGCTATAGAAAGGTTCCATGTCTATAGCTCAGTTTCAGATGGGGAAAAAAAATCTGTTCCCTTAAACTACATCCCAATTAATTATAATTTCTAAGTAAATATCACTAACCAATTAATTCAGTCTCATCACATTTTTGCATTATTTTGCATTATTGCTATGAAAGCATTATTTCTTCAAGAGAAAAACAGCAATAATATTTAAAGTGGGAGAACAAGGAATGTGTTTAACATGTCCAGAACAGCCTGGATGTCATTCTTCAGCACAGTACCACTTCTCTAAATTTCATTTTTACCTACAAGAATCTAGAGCACCCCAGGATTCATCATGAAGGCTGAAGCCCTTCACAGAGCTACAGGGAACTGAACTGCCCTACTGAGAAGATGGCAATGCACAATTATTAAAAAATATTTTAAAACCCCACAACTATTTAAGAAAAGGTATCAAAATGGATATTACTGTCTGTATTCAGTGCACCTTGGTGATCACTACCTCCAGCACAGATATAAATTTGTTGTGAAACTTAATGCCAGTTTGAGTGGATTCATCTCATGCATTAGTTCAGAAAATGCTGAGAAAAGGAAAAACCATCTCCAACATTACACTGCTAATTTTGTGCATTTCTAGATATCTTCATTTGCAATGTAGCCACAAGTAGGGGACACCACTAGGTGTTTTATTATATATTATAATATATATTATATTATTATATATATTACAAGTGCTTTACACACACACCACTGAGTGTGTACGTGTACACCTTGCTCTGAGCCAGTGTGGCAAACCTTGGGCTTTAAGGGATTTCCTGGGGCCAGGAAGGCACTGAAAACCCTAAACTCCTCCACCACACCACAGATAACAGTTCTCCCAGGCTGGGAATAATTTCACATCAGGTTTGTGAATATTTATTAAAGGCATTTTGTGGAGTTCCTGTTTTCCAAAATGCCTCCCTAAACCAGCATCTCAGTGAGGACTAGAGCAGCATTTTTCCCAGGATTCCCAGGAAAATCCCTCCACCCATGTGTGTCCACAGGACGTGCCGTTTGCAGGACTCTGTCAACACAGATCACAAAATCAAGGGCAGAATTCAGGGACAAAGCTTTATCTTCCCATTTCCTCACCTCCAACTGGGAATATTTACCCCACAAGTACACCCTGGAAAAATTATTTCCACCTGAAGCCTTTTAGTGATGTGAAATAGGTTTCTGTAGGGGAATGTATGATCAGGTCCAGTCTGTTCCTGAAGCAAATGACCTCTGATCTCTCCAGTTTCCACATTCATAATCCTGCCTAAATCCCATTTGTCAACTGGAAATGCTTTTGGTACCCACTTGGAGCTGTGGTGACCCTCATGCATAGGACAGGACAGATTTAGATGGAAATCTGGAAAATCAGCCCAATGGATGGACTGTGAAGGAGAAAAATAAATTACAGTACAAGCAGCAAAAAAAGGATATTCCCATGAAGGGTC
The DNA here is from genome assembly GCA_035221435.1 of Sphenopsis melanotis. Classification (NCBI taxonomy): domain Eukaryota; kingdom Metazoa; phylum Chordata; class Aves; order Passeriformes; family Thraupidae; genus Sphenopsis; species Sphenopsis melanotis. The sequence goes on along the minus strand of JAWMRF010000032.1, from coordinate 17,656,178 downwards.
AGTCCCATAGAGCAAGGTCAGGGGAGGACAGCCCCACTTGCAAACACATCTCAAACTCACATCTAACTGGAGAAATCATCCTGTTTTCCTCTCCTGTCATTTTCTGGACAGCTGGTGGGTGGTATCTGATTTAATAGTGTGTACAGTAATTACAGTTAAAATATTGTTCATATTTTTTTTATTGCTGTAAGGGAGAAAGAGTGTTGGCAGACTGAGTGGGCAGAGGAAGCAGATATTTTCCATCAGTTTTGCAGAGCTTAAGTACACATTTCACAATTTTGGGGTTTATTTTCCCTCTGCAAAGCAAAATCTCCAATGCAAGCACGCATGCACCAAGTATCCAACGCAGGAATATCTTTCCCAATCAGGTGACAAATAAATAGGAGATATTTGGAAGGGATTTACGTTCATCTCCCAGAAATAACAGACTGGAGGCGTTTTCTGGCAGATCAGTGTGAGCCAGTTCAGGCTCATTAAAATCAAGCCAGAAAGAGTGTCAGGATCAACAGAGAATCTCTGCAGGAGAAGGGCATCACTCTGTTTGTTCTCTTCCTGTGTATTTATCAAAGAAAAATAAAAAACACACCCACAAAATATAAATATCAAGCAAGTAGTTCAGTGCTTGCTAAATCCAGCAGCTGCTGATGACAAAGCTGATGTCTGAAATAACCTGGGAATATGGAAAAGCCACAGGTGTACATGGTGGGCATTCCAGAGAAAACTCAACAGTTGCTGGATATCAGTGATAAATAACTCATTCAAATTGGGTTTTTTAGTGTATGGGGGAGATGTGAGTGCCAGAAAGCTCCACTAGTATCCCAAGAATATCCCTGGAAGCAGGAGGGAGGAAGGATTTCTTCAAAACACCTGGTGTTCCCACGTGGGATCACTGCTGGATGCACAGGAGGCATGTCCCACAGGATCCACAGCACAGCCCAACACTACCTCAGGGAAAAGGAGAATCCTGATTCTTGCCCAGAAACCACAGGAATGTAACTGAAGGGAAGGTAAAGGCTGCCAGGTCTGGGACAATTTTATTAGAATTACCTGATTTATCACCTCCATCCAAATAAATCCTGACACCCATGAATATTGAGAATATTGATAAAACCGCAGTTTTAGCAAGAATTCTTATTTTTGTATTCTTTTTTTATCCCTAGAGAAAGCACTTTGAAAATGCATAAGCTCCAGTGGGGAGTCAATTTAATGAGCAGATTTCATTTTGGCAAAATATTCCCTATAACTGCTCAACATCTTGCTATTTGCATCAGCAATGGGGATTGCACACATGCACATTACAATATTCCAACCAAGTCAGACATTCCAAACTTACAGAGTTTTCTGAACTTTATGTTTTTCTCCTGGCTCAGGGCTGATTGGTTCATTTATTTCCCCTAAGGTACTGCTTCTTATAATGTGCAGAGTAGTAATAATTTAAATATTGGCTTAAATATTTTTATTATGTTATTGCCACTTCAACACAGTCAAAAGACACAAGGAGGAAAAAACCAAAAACCCAAGTCCCAAATGTCCAAAATTTGCTAAAATTGCAAATATTTTATGTGTGTCTTGCACTAAAATAGAAATGTTCCTGCATGTTCTGGTGCTAACCTACAAGAAATTCAATACAATATTCAAGTGTTTGTTTAGAAATAAGATGTTTTCCTGCCTTCATCTCTTTGATTCTTTACATAGAAGTCAGATTTGCCTTCTATTTTTAGCAGAATTATTCACTTTTACCTCAAGCTCCCAAAAAATTATTCCCTGCAAGATAAGAGCAGCTCTCTTACAAAACACCCTCCTAACAATCACATGAAAGGAGAGTTTGCAGCTATTTTCCATAATAACTGCAAATCCCACTGCTCCCCAATCCCTCAGTCTGTCACATCACACGGAACCTGACTTAAAGCTGTTTTTTAACGTGGATCATGATTTAATTTAGGAGGGGGAGAGGATTGATTCACAGTTCCAGTGGCCACTGACAAAATATTTCTGAAAATATCTATATTTTCTGCAAAATATCCGTATATGTGAGCTGGAGCATTAAAGGAACACTGCAGACAGAACTTCTAAAGGACATTTTCCAACATTTTGAAAGCCTTGCAATGTCAGTCGTGGGGACAGATGGATTAGCAGCAGGAGACCATCTGATGACAGATAAAGTGGACGCTGTTTATCTGCTCTTTGTGGAGATAAGGAGTTTATCATCCAGTTGTCACCTACACAAGATTTACTTTTTATTTTAACCTTCATATTGAGGAAAAAAACTCAATAAAATCCATTCTGAAGCAAGGCACAGTTGTGCAGTTGGTGCCTGGGGTTGTGTCGTGCTAGTTCCAAAGTTCTGTCACCATTTTCAAACCCTAACATGGAATTTATAATTCTCCATTAATTATCAAGCACCAAATAGAGAGATCAGAAATCTCTAACTCAACCCTTTGAATATCTGTAGGAATGTAATTTGCAAGTGTAGAAGCAGGGGTGTGCTTCCCATGTGCACACCTACTACTGATTTACTCTGAAATTTTATATATATTTGTACAAGCCATGTAAATGTGATATCCATGACAACTGCAGCCTTTCCTTCTTCAAATACAACATTAAAAACAAGTTTTCCTGAGTATTCAACAAGTACAACCTTAAGTAAAGTGACAACTATTACAATAAATGGCAAAAACTCCAGTTTCTCTGGAAACTGTCATTAATCACGGCAATTTTAATCACTGCACTTGTCTTCCCTTCTTTCAGAGTTGTACATCACTGCATTGCTTAAAGGAAAATTCTTTAACATGTGGGAGCATTACAAAACCTCTGCTGATCATCAGTCCTGCAGTGAAAAAGCCCTATATTCCTTTATTTAAATATAGTTGGATTTTATCACCTTAATTATTTGGCTTTTTATCAAGTAAAGCCCATTTCTAAAGCTGATTTTCAGCTTCTTTGAAAGAGCTAATTTAAAAAAGAGATAAAACCTGTAAGAAACCATTCAAGTTATGTCCAGTTTTATACAAGATAAAAATTGGATGTACCTCTGGCCTTACTGGGTCTTCAATGCCAACGACACAGATGCAAGTCAGGTCGGATAAGATGTCATTCTCGTTGTCCCAGTCAGGCTCAGGGCTGCTGGGGAAGTCTCTGAAGGCCACACAGATGGTTCTCAGCCCATCACAGGCCATGGGCTCAATCACCTTCTTCACCATCTCGTCCCTGTCGCGGGGCCTGAAGATGCGCGGTTCCCCAGCCGCGTTGAGGATCCTGGAACACCTGGTTTGGGCAGGGAAAAGAGAATAAAACCTGAGTGTGATGCCTTAGCATTTTAGCTTTTATATTTTTCATTTATTTGTACTCCTGCAGTTCTTTAGTGTGTAACTCCAAACCCCACAGCCAGTGTCAGCTGCAGCTTTCCCATTTTGG
>JAWMRF010000032.1:17633959-17648466 GCA_035221435.1 Sphenopsis melanotis | reverse complement strand
GGGGTCAATGACTTCATTACCTGGAGCTGGAATTGGCAGATTAACCCCCAATGTGCAAATGGACCAAACTTATAAAAGTATAAAAACCTGTGAGGCATTGTCCATTTTGGGTGCAGCCCCTGGGGGATTTCATCTGCCCTAAATGTACCTGCAGGCCCTGCAATAAACAGAACTGCTTTTTATTCCCTTAATTCTGACTGGCTTCTGATTTAGATAGCCCTGACACAGCATCACTCTAATATGCCTCAGTTTAATATTGATTTTAGCAGGAAGGGAACTCTGAACAACCACTGCCATCATTATTTACACTGCTACATTGCTGGCAGTGCTACTCCCCCATTTATTAACAGGTGCAGCTGGTTTCACAACAAATATCTCTAAAGCCTGAATATTCAAATATTCATCATTTGAGTTTAATTAGAGACAGAGTAATTGGCTAGCTGGAAATTCAGGGATGACAAGTGCAAAATCCCAAGCAGAACACCCAATATGCAAATGGACCAAACTTATAAAAGCATAAAAACCTGTGACCCATTGTCCATTTTTGGGTGTAGCCCCTGGGGGATTTCATCTGCCTGAAATATACCTGCAGGCCCTTCAATAAATAGAACTGCTTTTTATTCCCTTAATTCTGTCAGGCCTCTGGTTTTAGGCAGTCCCACAAAGGCACCATAACCCTTGGAAGCGGGAGGAGGGAAAGGTCTGAGCTGAGATTTACCACAGGGAGCTCCAGCAAGGACCTTCTGCTCCCCACAGGTCACCTGCAATCTGTTCCATCACCTGCTTGCAAGGGACTGAGCCAGGATCCTCCCCCAGTCGTGACCCTTGCAAAATTTTTTCCAACTTTTCTCCCAAGCCTTTGGTTTATTTACCCACAACATTTCAATTGCAAGCAGCTACTCACATGCAGAAGAACCCTCAGACAGATGTTTAAAAAGCCCTGGTTACACCCAGGAGATTGAAATAGGTTTCTAGGTCAAACTACAGCTGCATTACCAAGGCTTAAAAATACCAATCCAAAGCCAGTATTGACCTGATACTGAGTTTGGATTACAAAGGGAATTTTCAGAATTGTTGCACTGGGAAATAATTGACTAATAAAAGGTTTTAAGAAGACAGATAACATTCTGGGCATAACTTAAAGAGGTGATCCAACTTGTAAAATTAGATTAGGAAATAATTCCCATTTTTGTCCTAACTCTTTGCTAAATCTCCCTTTTTTCTCTGCAAGAAGACCCAAGAAGTCCATCTACATTAAAATGTCAGGATTTTCTATATTATCTGAAGCCTTAATTTGTTGTATGTAAGTCTCCTGTGTTCTACAGGTTGAACTACTCCTTTAGAATAACAATGACATTAAATATTCTAATTTTTTAACATTGAAAACGAGCTTTGCTGGAATAGCATATCACTATTGAGTGTTCTATTTCAACCCAGCATCTCAACAGGAAAACAGAGGAAAACAAAAACTTTTTAAAATTAAATTGCAAAAGATTTCCACTTCATACTCTAATTACACAAACAAAAGACAAAATGGACCAGGATGCACAGGAATTTTTCTCTGTATAATTAAAAATGTTATATGTAAAATTTGAAATAACTAGCAAGGATGAATGCTGTTCAAACCACGTGATATTTTTATTTTTGAATTCCTAATACTGCAAAAAGAACTACTAAAGAACTGTGCTCCTATCAGAGAGATTCCCTTTCTATATAATTTTCATAATATTTTAATGTAAGACATCTAAAGCAAGATTAAAACATCCCAATTTATAACCAAATGTTCCAGATTTTTGCAGATACAGCTTCCTTCAACTGACTTCAAGCTAAATCAACAGAGATTTTGCCTGTTTATCATAGAGAAAAGCTCCAAAATGAAAGGGGTGAGTCCTTTTTAGCCAAGGATTAAGAATTGAAAACTTTGCTTGACTAAATAAATTTTCCCATTACAAAATGGGAAACGGTTCCAGAAGCTCTGTTGGCAAGAGGAAAGCAGTGAAATACCAGCCCTCAGCTGGTTTGGAATTTGTGTTTAGAATTTCTCTGGGATTCTGGAGCCAGAGCAATGGTTTAACCACAGCTGGAAACCACAAAAGGAGCCTCTTTGCTAACTACCCCTTCCCCCTGAGATGGTATGGGGAGGAAAATCAGAAATACATCAACCCCTGGACTGAGATAAGAACAGATTCCCTGCAAACACCTGGCAGCAGCTGTGCACCCTTAAAATGCTGTGAATTTATTTCCACATAGGAATAAAAATCATGTTTTCTATCTGTGTGGACTGGGATCCTTTCAGCCTCGAGGGCAGACCTGGAATAACATCATTGGTGACAATTTGTCCTTGCACAGTTGGGAAGTTTCTGAGAGGTTTCCATGCTCATGGTGAACAAGGTGCCTGTGTTTTACACAGAGCAGGATGATTTGTGGTACCACACAGCTGCTTCCCAGCTCACAAGCAGCACTGCAAGGTACAGGGCTGCTGAAATTCAGTTAAAATAAAGTCAAAAGTCAGCTTGAATTGGGGTCAGCAGAAGGGATTGGAGAAGAGCAGTTATGAACTTGGGGCTGGTTGTGTAACCACCCTGGCACCAGGAGAGCCAGACTGCAGGGTCCACACTGTCCTGAGCTCCCTCACTGCATTTAAAGCCCAACACTTCACACTTTGAAGCTTTGGTGGTTTTTTCCTGCTCTTTTGCACAGTGCTGAGTAGCTTCACATCAGTGTTCCCATTCACTTATATTTATATTCACTTATATTTATGTTCATTTATATTTATGTTCACTTATATTCATATTCACTTATATTCATATTCACTTATATCACCTGTTCATCAGAAAGTAAATTGATCTCCTTTTAACCTTCAAAATATTAAAAAAATTTTTACACTGAGCTGATACAGATCTCTCCCTTCACAATTCCCAAGACCTAGAAGTCCACAACCCTTAAGGAGAACGAGCTTCTGAATCCCTGACTTTGACAAGTTTGCACCATTTTTGGGTCCAGTGATTGCACATCCAGAATTTCAAAGCCCTATGGCTCATACATTTGGAAATTAGCTCAAAACCAGACAACAAAAAATGCTTGGAAACCCTTTAGGAGATGCTTTACATGCCCTGGTACCTGAGATTGGATATATTTTCCAAATATTATTGGATTTGTTACATGTGGTACATAATGGTGTTACACAGGAGACAGGAAAATATTAAATTTTTTTAGAAGTGTTAATACAGCTTCTCCAAAATAAAATCATTTTAGGCTTAACCAGGAACTTTGATTGTGAAGAGCTTCTGGCAGAGAAGAGAAAAAAAAAGACAACATTCACCTCTAACAGTGCCACAAATTTTCAGAGAGAAAGAGTCAAACAGAAGGTGATGGGAGAAGGAAAAGTGGTTTTTGCTAATTCCTACTGCATTTCCAGTTCTCTCCCTTTTCTCCTGACATATTTCCTGCATGATTTAGACATTTAAACATCTCTGTAGCAGACAGGAGGACACGGAGCTGTTGTAACATGAGAAAGTTTAAACTCAAAATTGGAGGGAGGAACAGGATCAAGAGAAAAAATTGGGTTTTACTGATTGTATCAGTAATCCAGCACATCAGCAGCATTCCCAGGCATCAAACAGGACTGAACCAAATCAGAATGCAGAGAGGTAAATTATAAATAATCACCTAAATAAATAAATAGCTAAAATTTCACCAGGGCTGTCCTTTATTCGTGTCCCCCATATTTCTAGTCTGAAAACACAAAAAATGGGATTTACAAGCCAATTCCTTCTGCTTCCCATCACCCACAAAACCCCAAGATCCACAGTGGTTCCATCTCTTGGGAAAATGGCACCAAAGAAATCACCTCAAGTTCTCACTATTCCCTTTAGGCACCAGCAGCCACCACCAAAACCTCTCAAAACCGAGGGAATTTATTCCAAATCCTGGCTGGCAGGGAAGGAATTGCCAGCTCATCCCACATCTAGACAACCTAAAATGAAAGCACAATGAAACACCCACAGGGCATGCAAAATCTGAAGACTGGAATCAAAAATGTAAACAAGATTATTTCATAATAACAAAGTTCTACATTAAGAGGTTGCTCTAGTGTGAGAGTTTTGGTTTAGTATTTGATTTTTGGGGTAGAATGTATCAGTACTGAATGGTTATAATTGATTTGTAGTTTATTATATAGTGGTAAAATAGTTAATATTATAGATATTAATATATATATATAGGTATAATTATATATAGGTCTAATTACAATATTAATATTACAGGTATGTTGGATATTGGTGTAGATGTTATAATTTTTATGTGTTTTGCTTGAGTGATTGGAATTTAGTAGTACTTATAGGTGTTTTATAGGAATTGGAGGAGTTATATTGTGTTTGTAAAGTGAATTTATGATTACTGTGATATTTGTGAAGGGAAGATAGTGATTATTTGTTTTTTCGTGGTGTAAAGACTTATAGTATGGGGGAGAGATGTGTTGTTTTAGTGGGGAATAAAAATAGAAGTGAGTTTTTGATGGGAACTACAGAGGCATGCATCAACTGTGAAAGATGCATTGTAGCAGGACCACGAGGGGAAAAAATATGGGTGATTGGTATTAGAAACAATAGCAGCCTTGTGGGGAAAAGCTAATAGGGAAAACCATTTATAAGGGATTGTAACCAAGAAATGGGTTGGTTCTGATGGAATGGTGTTGAGTTTTACATCTCTTGTGTCTCACTCTTCATCAAGACTGATAATGGAATAAAATCTTTTAAACACCTCTCAGTTGCCCCATCTCTAGGAAAACCAACACTAGTGGCTGCTGAGGCTCCTGAATTACCTCAGGTTTAATATTCCTCATGGTTATTAAACCTATTTCAATATCAGGGCTGCCCAAACTGCCTAGGAAAAGGGTAGCAGGAATTTTTGTCTCGTTCCTGCATCAGTTTAAGAACAGGTTCATGTGTGATGGAATTATCCAGGTACAACTGATGGTACAATTCCATCACATATCAACTCTCCCACGACAGTTGGAGGATATTCAAAGGCTTCCTGCCTCAGATTAGCTGGGATGCAGAGTAATTATTTCATTTTTGGGAGGATAATTATTGAATGGTTTTCCCTATTATCAGAAATGGTTTCCTCTATTATCTGAAAACGATGCCCAAACCAAGGGAACATTTTGCACCACATCATTCTCCTGCTGCTGCTCGGGGTGGGGACAAGTTTGGTCAGCTATAAATTGATATAAAAATGGTGCATTTCAGCTTCTTGCCTGCAACTCCAGCAAGGCAATGCTCCCCTGAGAGGGGGCCAGCTGGAATGATGCAATGGATCAGGGTGACATTTCCCAGCAGCAAGGCTGAGGGAGCAGTGCTGATGTGGCTCAGTGAATATGGACTCGTGCTCCTTTCAGCTCACAGAGCAGGGACAGGGAAAAAAAGGGATACAGCCCATGAATTCCCCCACGAGTGGCTCTGGAAGAAGGGGAAATCAGGCATGAAGAACAGACTGAGAGGCTGGTGTGACAGTCCCCACTCCCCCTGTCTTTGGATCTCATCTATTTTTACGTTCACAGAGTTTTTTTAATAAAACCGCCTCAATTTTAATAGCAAATAATTTATTGTCCTTTTAATTTGAAGGATGTATTTGCTTTTGATTCACTTAAAAAAAAGGCAAAAAAATACTTCCACAAACATGGAAATTTTTGATTCTTCTCACTGATTTAAGATGGATATGTCAGGTTTGTACACAATTTTTGAGAAATTAGAGAGTTGTTCAGGGCTGTGTCCAGTGGGATTCTGGATATCTGCAGAGAAGGACACTCCACAATTCTGTGAGCAACCTGTGCCAATGTTTGACGACCCTCACCACTAATTCAAACAAAAATTACTATTTCTTTCACTTTCACAACCAGATAAATAGAGGGATAGCTCTAGCAGAAGTAGTTAACAAAGCTAAATTTAACCACATTTATCGATACAATTAATTTAATTTGGACCAGAGCAAGGTTTTCTGATTTCAAACCACAAATAAAACAGCTGATAACTTTTAAAAATTAAGAATATCTATTCATTAGGTCCTGCACATGTAATTTAATAGCTATTCTAAGGAACCAAACACTGACAGAGATGTCACATTTATACATCACAGTTCAGCACTGACTCCGTAACATAAAGATATGAATTATTTCTCTCCATCTCCTAATCCTTTCTGGTTCTCTCATTTGAACTTTTTCCTTTTGTAATAAATTGTCTACATTTCAAGAAAAAAATAATTAAAACAGAAGGCTGGAAGTCTTTTAATTTAAAAACCAAAACTAATTATGAAAAATCTCTCCATTCCAAATGACAATTATTCGTGGCTGGGTTTAACCAGGGGTACATTAATGCACCACACCACAGTGCAAAGATGGAACTCTGCCTTGTTATGACACTACTGATCAATTCTTAATTATGATTAGGATCCTCCAGCCTTGGTTTCCAGATGAGATTCAACTGAATTTTACTGGCACAAATTTTTCTGCACATTTCCCTCAGAGGAGTCTTGGCATCTTTATTGCACTATAAGATGTTATTCATCTGTATTATTTAGGGACCTTCCTATTGTTATGGATCAAACCCATTCCTACACTCCCTTAAATTGTGCCACTTCATGACAATTTAGCTCTAAATTTGGAATATTCCCTATTCCCTTTCCAGACATGGCCACTAAAAACCTGCACTCCTGTCCCTTTGTGCAGCCTCAGGGAACTGGCAATGGTTGGATTTATCCTGGCACCATCCCAGCTCTATGTGCAACAAGAACTGTTGACAAGTAACCTATATAATCAAAGTAATTAGCACGGCAATTGTTATTAACTTACTTTAACCAACAACTAATTGACTTTAAATATAGCCTGAGTGCAAGGATTCTGTTTGAGTTTGCTATAAAGAAAGCCTCAGCATCTCTCCTGTTACCAATATCAGCAGAACTCAGACCACAGTGACAAAGGGACAACTTCTAAACCAAACTGGCAAAAACTAGGAGCAGACTAAGAGATTTTAGAAATTTCTAATGAATTCTTCAATACATTTGGCAAACATTCCCTAAATTATGAGCAACAACCAAGCTGAGCATTTTTCATTTCACAAGAGATTGCACTTAATGGCAGGGCTGTAATTAATGGCACCCAAGAGCTGCTTCTTCAGGTTAGACCTGTTAAACTCAGGTTTTACTGCCTGCTGGTCCTGGACTGGCTCTGTGAGAGCTGCAGACAGAGCAACAGGACAGAGAAAACAGAGAAGCTGCAGACAGAGCAAACAGGACAGAAACTGCCTGGGGTGGAGTCCATCATGCAGGAAAACTCCAGTTCCAAGGCAATGGCAATTGTTATTAACTTACTTTAACCAACAACTAATTGACTTTAAATATAGCCTAAGTACAAGGATTCTGTTTGAGTTTGCTGTAAAGAAAGCCTCAGCATCTCTCCTGTTACCAATATCAGCAGAACTCAGACCACAGTGACAAAGGGACAATTTCTAAACCAAACTGGCAAAAAGTAGGAGCAGATGAAGAGATTTTATAAATTTCTGATGAATTATTCAATACATTTGGCAAACACTCCCCAAATTGTTGTCATGAGCAACAACCAAGCTGAGCATTTTTCATTTCAAAAGAGATTGCACTTAATGGCAGGGCTGTAATTAATGGCACCCAAGAGCTGCTTCCTCAGATTAGACCTGTTAAACTCAGGTTTTACTGCCTGCTGGTCCTGGACTGGCTCTGTGAGAGCTGCAGACAGAGCAAACAGGACAGAAACTGCCTGGATCATGTAGGAAAACTCCAGTTCCAAGGCAATGTCCCCAGTTCAAAAAGCACATTTCCAAATTAGACCAACACTGGGATTTACATGGCATTGGCCAACATTAAAAGCCTTAATGCAACAGCCTTAGGGCTGAAACTTCACCTTTTAGGTTTAAGGAAGCAGAGATACATTTTCTTCAGTCTAAGCAGCATCTGTACATTTGGAAAATGTCCTTGGAGCCACTCTACTACACACTTAAATCATTTATCAACAGATTTTTCCCTCACATCTCAATCCTTTCTCCCACCAAGCCAATAGTAATATTCAATTATTCTGACCACGTGATCCTCAAATCTCATCACCTTTTATTAACTATTTTACTCTTTTAATCAAAATTAATCACATTTTTTAAAAACACCTCCTCTGGTAGCCTGAGTTGCCTCTCATGCCTGTTTTTGTCTGGCCATTCTGCATGAATTTTAACCACAAAATGTGAAACCCATCACCTGTTCCATGGTATCTACATATACCCACTCTCATTTCTATTTGTATTGCCTCCTCTATGCTTCTTTTAACTAATTAGGAGTGGAAAAATCAATCAACCAAACATCCCCTTGCACAAAAACCCACCAAAACCCTGTCCCACCATCTGAAAAATATTAACTGTGATAATAATAATAATAATAATAATAATAATAATAATATACAAGAATTTAATCAAAAATCCACCAAAACTGAGTCCCACCATCTGAAAAATATGAACTGTGATAATAATCATAACGTACAAGAATTTAATCAAAAATCCACCAAAACTGAGTCCCACCATCTGAAAAATATGAACTGTGATAATAATCATAATGTACAAGAATTTAATCATGCATTAAATAACAGAAAATGCCTGACCTTTACAGATGTGCATCAAAAACCTGAATTTCCATAAAAGAAAGAGAATTTACAGGAATCAAAAACCTGAGTTTCCATAAAAGAAAGAGAATGTACAGGTGGCTGATCTGTCCATCCAGTTTTCACGTGCAGAAAACTTATCAATGCTCTGGGGATTGTCTGTTTTTCTATTAAACAGAACCAGATGGGGGAATAAATTTCTAGAAAGACCAAACCAAAGCAAAGATTAATCTTAATACTTGCTGCCTTTCTGGTGGCACCACAGCTACAAACAATTTGTACAGTGGAAGGAGCTAAATTTAGTGAGTGCAAAGCAAATCTAGCCACATGGAAAAGGAAGTTTTTTCACTTGATTGAAGCTCCTGATTATAGCCCATCATAATTACAGATTTCTGTTAATAGTACTCATTTCCAGAGTAAGGAGAAGGGTTCTTCAAGCACCCATCTCCAAAGGAGTCTAAAACCACCAAGAGCAGAAATTTCAGTGCTGACACAAAATGTGCTCCTCTTTAGCAGCACGTATCAGCTGCAACTATTTTTAAATTGGTTTGGGTCTGTTCCATTCGGGGTTTGGGAGGCAAATGGATGAGCTCAAGTGGAGATAATCTGTCAGAGCCATGCTTAGCTAATATATTTTCTCAGAGGGATTTTTTTTTTTGCATGATTGGTGGGATAATGTTTGGGATGCATTGTAAATTCAGTCCTCTGGCCAGGCCCTCTCCTTGTCAGGACACCAGGAATGATGCCTTGGCTGGGCAGAGCAGCAGACGGAGGCTGCAGCCAATTTGTGCCTGATTATTCATTCAGGAGGAAACGGGACAGCAGTGATGGAGAGCTGGAACATCCTGTCCTTCTTTAGAGAAAAATTCTCCCAGAAAAATCTCATTTCTCACCTCTTCCCAACGCACAGCCCCTATCACACCAGCGCTGAGCGCTGCCAGCCTTTGGAGTGAGGGGAAATGGAGGGGGATTGAATGAATGGAAAAGACAGAAAAATAACAGTGGCATTAAAAAAATCTGCAGTGGAGCAGTTTAACATGCTCAAGGCTTTCCTTGGTGCTGTGGCCAATGAGCCACATCTTCTGCTCAACTCTCATCCAGAATTTCCCACAGATAATGTGTCCCAATGTCCCCACAAGGACTCACCAGGAGCCAGGCACACTCTACTGCTCTGTGTGTTTGCACCTACACAGGTAAGGCAGGCTCACAGGCTTATTCCATTTACCCCATTCCATTTCTTCAATTTATTAAGGCAGGCTCACAGGTTTATTCCATTTACCCCACTCCATTTCTTCCATTTATTCCACTTACCCCATTCCATTTCTTCCACTTATTAAGGCAGGCTCACAAATTTATTCAATTTATCCCATTCCATTTATTTAAGGCAGGCTCACAGTGCTTATTCCCTTTATCTTAATTTTTTTATAATTTTTAGAAGGTTCTTTTCCATGCAAGGTGCCTTCCCAGCAGCTCTGTCATTTTTTCAGCAATGCTAAGGGACTAGATGGCTTTGACTAAGTTAAAATAATCCTTATAAAATTTGAAAACTTCCTGTTTTCTCTGCAAGGCTCCAGCTGGGAAAAGGATTTAGTGGGACACATGTCCTGCCTGCTCCCTGTCAGTCCCATGCCCCTGGGAATCTGGATCCATCACAGCCACGTGCCTTTGGGAAGCCAGAGCTCCTCATGGATCCCTGGGAACAATTCTCCAGGTTTCCACCCATCCTAGAGATTTTGCTGTCCTAAAAGCAGAAATGCCCAGGATTTTTGGACACCTTCCCACACCCACAAATAACCCAGACATAAAACTGGTTGTATCCCAAAAGGAGCCAAAAGCTTCACACACAAGAAGAGAAAACTGCAAGCTTGACAGAAAAATGGGCTCTACCTACAAGAAAAAGCAGGAGCTGGAAATTGAAGCATAGATTTTACTTATCATATATTTAATATCAAATTTCTAAGTTATCTGTGACTCAAAAAGAATATAGTATTTTGCTTACATTACAAGGAAATTATTAGGTCTTCTGAAGGGCAAGGTCAGTCACAAAAAACAGCAATGAAAATCAATTTAAAGTCTTGTTCAAGTCTGCAAATAACTCCTGCATTTATTGCCCTGAAATCAACGCATTTCCTGTCAGACTTTATTCCTGATCCATTGTACTTCAGATCTTGTACCATTTACAGTTTTTGGTGATTGTTGACTTTTTCCCCCAGAGGAATAAACCACATTGGAGCTCTGAGAGTAAAAAGAAAACATACTAAAACTGCATTGTATATAAACTATATATTTACAGAATATAAATGTGAAAGGGAATTAATTTCCTATTTCATTAGGAGGTGATTCACCCACCACATTGATTTCTAATCAGCCTGTTTGTGTACCTCACAAAAGCACCACCATTTTCTGTGAAATTGGTATTAAATCATCACATTGGAAGGTATTATCTTCCTGTTCCTATGAGTGAGAGCACAAAGAAAACTGACACTAAACCAAAATGTGCCTCAAGTAATTGGTTTACACCAATTCATGTGAAAACAAAAGCTCCCAGCAGGAAAACGTGCTCCCAGAGAATATTCCCTGAAAAGCGCCACCACCACACCCCCAGCAGCACATCCATCAGCTCCAAGGTGTGATGGCTCCACCTCAGCGGGAGGAAAAGGAGCCCAACACACTCCAATCATTCCTTGTGCATCATTTTTGTGGGAAAAAAAAGGAAAAAAGGAGTCCTAAAACGCTCAGCCAAGAAGCAACATTTATAAACCCTGATGAAAACGCTGTGGAGCACCTTGCAGGAAACACTGATTTTTAACAGCCTGTACTTTTGGGAGGAGCTGGAGGTTATCCTCATAGGTGAATCTTCTCATGCCAGGACAAGATTTCTGCAGAATAAGAATGTGAATATAAGATAAATAGCATAAAAGAAAATTCTATGCGAGGCAATAGGAATAATATTTATTGCATCACAGCAAGTGCAAAATCTAATTTACTCATTTGCATACCGGCAAGAAGGAAAAAAGAAACAAAACAACGAATGTAAAAAATTATATTTTAAGATCAAAGAGCTTCCAAGTGATTTTAGACTGCCTAAAAGCTTGCAGTGAATATTGATTCCATCAGGAACTGATGGAATCTGCAATGACCAAACTGAAGGCAAAGGAGGCCAGGATGAAGGAGGTGTTTCCTACCATGGGCTCTGTCACTTGAGGAAACGTGACAAAACAAAGGTGACAAAATCTTCTGCCCCAAATCTCCTCTTCTGCCCCAAATCCCCTCTTCTGCTCCCAATTCCCCTCTTCCACCCCCAAATCCCCTCTTTTTTCTCACAAATGCCCTCTTCTGCTCCCAAAATCCCCTCTTCTGCTCCCAGATCCTCCTCTTCTGCTCCCAAACCTCCCATCCCTGCTCCAAAATCCCCTCTTCTCCTCCCAAATCTCCCTCTTCTGCTCCCAGATCCTCCTCTTCTGCCCCCAAATCCCCTCTCTTTCTCCCAAATCCCATCTTTTTCTCCCAAATGCCCTCTTCTTCTCTCAAATCCCCCTCTTCTGCCCCAAATCCCTCTTCTGCCCCAAATCCCCCATCCCTGCTCCCAAATCCCCCCTCTTCTGCCTCAAATCCCCCTCCTCTGCCCCAAATCCCCTATTCTGCTCCCAAATTCTCCTCTTTGGCCCCCAAATCCCCTCTTCTGCTCCCAAATCCCCTCTTCTCCTCCCAAATTCTCCTCTTCTGCTCCCAAATCCTCCACCTTGCTCCCAGATCCTCCTCTTCTCCCAAATCCCCCTCTTCTGCCCCAAATCCCCCATCCCTGCTGCCAAACCCCTCTTCTGCCCCAAATCCCCTCTTCTGCCCCAAATCCCCCTCTTCCTTGGCAGCTGACTCCATCCCACCCCTCACAACTGACAAAAAAAAAGGAGATTTCATTCAAGCCCAGCTTTTTTGGCAAGCCAAACCCTCCTGCCCCTGGCAGTGAGAGCAGGGTGGGCTCAGGGGCTGCCCAGGCTTTCCACAGCCCAGCCTTGCCTAAACACAATTAGTTCAATTATGAAGTCAGCTGCTAATTTCGGGAGAAAAGCTGCTTTTGTACCTCTCCTTCTACACAACTCCAATGGCAAGTGATGTGTGAAGATCATTACTTGCTGCTAATTACCGCCCCTTGAAGCACAGACAATTAACTGCACCATCTATTATCCCTAATAATTATTATTTACGCAGTAAATAAGATGGACACTATAGGTTGGGGGTTTTTTTTCCCCTGCCTAATTTATCCTGAGAAAATGCTTAGCAAGGGCTTTAGAAAAAGTTTTCAATATGTTGGGGGGGATTTTTTTGGGTGATGATTGTCTTGCTTATATTTAGAAAGATTCTCTGGCCTGCATTGTCTGTTCCCATCCATAATTTATAACTGCTTACACGGTTGTGTAACACTGGGAACAAAATACAAAAAAATCAGATTAAGATAGAAATTTACCTAAAATAGGAATGGTTTTGCCTGGGAAATCAAACCTCTTACAAAATATACAGATTTTTAATAATCAGTTCTATCCATTTTCAACCAAATCAACCAAATTTTTCATTTTGAATGGCTCAAATGCACCATTTAGCTGGAGATACAGACAATATTTTAACCCCATCACCTGAGCTCTTCAAAAAGAAGATTTTCACAATTTTCCAGTACCAAACTAATGTGCTGAAAGCAGCCAATAAATGACTTGCAGCACTATCCAGAAGCTGTTTGATTCCTGGGGTGCCTTTCCTGATCCAAAGCCACCCTGAAAATCACACAGGGTATCAGAGGCAGGAAAAGAAGCCCAACACAGTAAAATCATTCATTGTCCCAACATATTTTGCTTAAAAAGGAAAAGAAAATTAAATGCTCAGACAGCAAGAAGCAATATTTATAAATCCAGATTAACACACTGTGGAGCACCTTGCAGGAGACAGTGATTTTTAAAGCCCTACATTGAATCTGATTTTCTGCTAAGCAGATTTTCCTCTGTGTTTCTCCTGATATCCCATATTTTGGAATTTATTGTACCCCCAAGGCTGCAGGATCCAAAATGTAAAACCTGGAGCAGGTCCCCCAAATTTCCTTGGTGTTTTTCAGACAGGGAATGAAATGAGGATCCTTGAATTTCTCCACCAGCTCCTCCCAGTACTCCTCCCTTTTTCTGAGCCATTTCCAGGATGGCTTTAATGACACAAGGAGAGGATTTGAGGACTCCAAATGTGTTCCAGAGTGCAGGAAGGTGATTCCAGCCTGGTTCTCCTCCCTCACCCAAAACCAGTGGCACCAATGTGCTGGTCCGATGTCATTACATGGGCTAAGATGAAAAAATTCATTTTTCTTACTGTTTACAGATTTCCTGTATTATTACGTGAGGATAAAACCTTGGACAGACCTCTCCTTCCATAAAATACCTGTGAAATAGCACTTCTCCTCCTCACCAGCCTTAAAACGCAAATTATGAAATCGTGACAGAATGTCTGAAGGGAGGATTTGCTTTTCAGCATTGCCTGAGGAAAGGAAGCAGAGATAAACATTCTGAGAGATGGTCACTGCTGAATTGTCACCAAAATCCCCTCAGGCCCTTCTCTACCAACACCAGCACTGCAAAGCTCCTTCTGGACAGAGCTTGCGTTTGTGGAGCACACATGGTGCAGGAAAACAGGGAAAAGCACACTGGAAATAGAGGAGCACAATGGGGAGAACTCCTGAAAGCTCTTCTCCTGCCAATTCACAATTTCCTTTTCCCTTTCCCTTTCCCTTTCCCTTTCCTTTCCTTTCCTTTCCTTTCCTTTCCTTTCCTTTCCTTTCCTTTCCTTTCCTTTCCTTTCCTTT
>JAWMRF010000032.1:17610298-17630443 GCA_035221435.1 Sphenopsis melanotis | reverse complement strand
TTTCCTTTCCTTTCCTTTCCTTTCCTTTCCTTTCCTTTCCTTTCCTTTCCTTTCCTTTCCTTTCCTTTCCTTTCCTGAAATTTCCTTTCCTGAAATTTCCTTTCCTGAAATTTCCTTTCCTGAAATTTCCTTTCCTGAAATTTCCTTTCCTTTCCTGAAATTTCCTTTCCTGAAATTTCCTTTCCTGAAATTTCCTTTCCTTTCCTGAAATTTCCTGAAATTTCCTTTCCTGAAATTTCCTTTCCTTTCCTTTCCTTTCCTGAAATTTCCTTTCCTTTCCTGAAATTTCCTTTCCTGAAATTTCCTGAAATTTCCTGAAATTTCCTTTCCTGAAATTTCCTTTCCTTTCCTGAAATTTCCTTTCCTACAAACAGCAGAAAAGTTGCTCTGAAGCTAAAGGGATGCGAAATCAGCTCACCCAGCAACTTAATCTTGGAAAGCAGTAAAAAGAGCTATATTTAATGATGCTATTGTTCAGTTGGAATAATTTGTGTTTAATTTCTCAGGGAAATTCAAATCTTTTATGCCAAGCACTGATATTATTCCCTTTTTATATTTTTATCAATGGTTCAGTTGCCCCTTAATCAAAAGACAATGCAAGAGGGAATATTTCTCATTCAGCAGAGCATCTTGACTAATTTTATGGTCCCATATGTGATCCCTCTGAACAGAAGTTCACACAAAGAGCAATTTACAGCACACATGTAGCTGGAGAGCTAAAAATAGAATATGCAAAACTCACTCTTGGCGACAGAACCCTTCCAATGCCCTTTGGGTTTCAGCTGAAATTCACAATTTGATTAAACATGCTCCAAGAACGAGTGCACGAGCGTGCATTCTGTATTAGCAGGAAGGAAAAGAATTCTGTCTATTTATCCTGGAAACAACTCCCTCAGGTGCTTTTTACTGTATTTGTTTGGGATGCAAAATGGGCTATGGAACAATATCTTGTATCTTAAAGGTCAGCTTGTTATAAACTGTGAATAAAATGAAATCCCCTGAGATTGGAGCTGCGGTTCTCGTGGAGTCCATATTGCAAAGCTTTAGCTCATAAGATCTAAAAGATCTCCATTAATTTTAAACAGATAAATGCAAGCAGTGACTGATCTGCATACAGAGAATTTCACCCCTTTATCAGTTTAGAATCAGCCTCTGTGCAAAGCTAAAAAAGCACTGAAATTATGAAATATTGACTCTTTTTAATAAGCACATAGAACTAATTCCAACAAGGAGCAGTGAAGCCAAGTCAGAGGGAAAAAAAATTATATTGAGACCATTTTAGAACTAGTATTGACCAGAAATGTTTCAGTAAACCACAAGAAAAAGACAGATTAATAAACTTAATATTGCAGATGTGGAAGGTCTGATGATTTCCTCTGGGATTCAGAGGGGTGAACTGGTGTGGAAGCTGAGCAGAAGCACTTTGGTACTGGCTTTGATCTCAGAATGAACAGCAAAATATAAAACTCTGTATAAGCCTCTGCCAGTCACACCTGGCTGAAAAACCAACCCCCTGCCTGCCCTGCTGCTCCCTGGGAAGGAGGAAAATTCTGCTGACACTGGGAATGTTCTCCCAAAGCCTTCCCAAAGTCAAACCCCTTGCCTTGTCCTGATCCTGGCTCTTCAGGGTGTTTTATTCTCTTTCTCCAGGAGGAAGAACCTGAGCTGACTGAGGCTGTAACAACATTTAAATAACCAAGGTGTATTTTCCTCTCCCCAGCAATCAAATATTACATTGATTTGTGAGAGCAGGAATTACCCAGTAAAAGCAAACTGTTCTTGCTGGTTTGGAAACGCACAAATGAAATTTAAGGAGCTGCTGCCATAAAATACCCACTCTGAGTTATCACACAGGATTTGTTTTCTCTGATTGCATTTTAAAAGACCACTTTTAAAACAAACATTAAGTACATGCCTGACTTTATTCTGCAGCTCAGCACAGACCTATAAAAAGGACAATACATGTATTCATAAACTAGAAAGAAAAAAATCTATTTGTTCAGCAACGTTAACATTCAGCTTAACCTTTCAAAGAACAAATCTATTGGAATTGCAAAATTTTTCAGTCTCTTAATTAGCTCTGTACAAAACAAGCCAATGCCACAAGCAAACAGGATATTTTCCATTCTGGCCTCCTGTACAGAGTGAATAAAATACTTCAGGATGTAACTCACCTGAAACCAGAATGAATAAAGGTCATTAACCTCACTGATTTAACCAATCCAGTTTGTGCTCTTTGAGCATTAATTGAAATTTCTTAGACACACAAAAATAATTTTTCACATATGAAGACTCAGTGAAAACCAGATGTGTAAGCAACACATTTGTGTTCCCAAATTTATCTGCACCAAAACTAAGCTACCCCAATCTTGTGACAGCAGGAGTTTTTTTAAATGTCTCATGGACTTGCACTCTTAAATAAATCCCTGTCCTTGAAAAAAACAATAAAATATACAGGTTTTAAAGAAGCACTTGTTCTTATTTTGAGGGCCTCAACAGTACTTAATGCTTCATAATCAACAATAAGACGTTAAGGAATTAACACTTCTCAAAAAAAAAATTACACCTTGTTCTGCTGATGCCTCAGGTTTTAGCTTTTATATTTTTCAGATTCTGTGCTGCTTTCGTGTATGGGTCTGAGTCAGAATCCTAGATGCTGACAATTTTAAACTTTCTGTGCTGAAAGGCACAGACTAGCAAGAGAACGCTACATTTAAACTGAAGCTGCAGAAAAGACTTCCAAAATTAATTAATAGCACTAAGATTACAAGTGTGTAGTTAGTTAAAAGTGTGTAATATCACAAAGTAGCAAACTTAAAGTTTAGAGTTTTAGAATATAAAAATAAATATGAAGCAAGATAGAAGTTTCAGAGCAGAAGCAAGTTGTTCTTCACCTTCTTCTTCCTTCTTCTTCATGAGTTTAAGTAGTATTTTGTAATTAAACATAAAAGTCTGCATTGCAAGCTTCAAAAGATCAGTTATTGAGTTAAAAAAGAAAATAATGTGTCATTTCTTAATTAGACAGTTTAGTCTTAAAAGACTTTGTAATAAAATATATTTAAGTTAGTAAGGTATTTTGTGCCTTACTAATAAAAAGCTACCAAACTCATAGTTGTAAGACTGTTTCACTGATAAATAATGAACACCTATGTCCAAACATAAAATACTGTCTCAAGTGCCTTCAATCCCAACCTTAATAAAAGTAGAAAATACAAACAAATAATCCACAGGTCTGGGCTTTATATAAGAGAATAGTAAGCTCTCTTCACTGAGTATGGAGACAAAACAATTCCTTCTCTAGTTGGGGACAAATGATCCAAATCTCAGGCCCAAGAGCACAAACAACGTGGGCTGGAGAGAGAAAAACAAGTGGGATGGGATTCATAACCTACAGCTGTAATTGTACAATGAACTCCAATATGCAAATGGAGCAGAACTGATTCAAAGGGAGAGATCCCATGCCCGGTCGTGCATTTTGTGACCATTTTGATTCATCTGGGTGCAGCCCTGGCTGGGCTCTTGTGCTGCCCAAGGTGGATCCATTGAGGAGATCCTTTTAATAAATCCCTGCTTTATTCTTTAACTCTGCCCAGCCCCTGTTCTAGCTCAGCCCTCACAAAGCATCACTGCTAGGCCTCGCTTAACCACCGCAAAAAACCCAGGCACCTACTCACCAGAATTTTGGTAGTGTAAGCACTGTTGATAGCAATCGCATTGACCAGCAGCTCCATGGTTTTGGCAGGGATGGAGTCGGGGTCGGGGATCTCCTTGTAGTGGACGTCGCCCACGTAGGCCTGCACCACGGTCATGCGGTTGGTGGTCAGCGTGCCCGTCTTGTCCGAGCAGATGGCCGTGGCGTTGCCCATGGTCTCGCAGGCGTCCAGGTGCCGCACCAGGTTGTTGTCCCTCATCATTTTCTGAGGGGAAAACCCACCAAAAGCCAAGTAAGGAAGCCTTCGATGTCGGCTTTGACAGGATTTTTAGTCGTAAAAAGCAACGTAGCCCACAGTTAGCCTTGCTGGTGAGAACGTTCCCTAAAGCAGAGCTTTCGTGAGGGCCAATAACTCCAAAACCCACTTGCAGACAACCAAGCTATGCCTTTCCCTGGGGTAATTTTGCCTTTCCCTGAGGTAATTTTGCTTTTGATAACCTAAGGGAGTTGCATCGTTTTCCTGCAGTAGGTATGCATTTTAAGGAATAGCTGGAAGAGGTAGTTATCCCTCATCGTTTTCTGAGGGGAAAACCCATAAAAAACCCAAGTAAGAAACCCTTCGATGCCAGTTTTTGAGGTTTTTAGCCATAAAAAGGAAAGTAGCCCATGGTTAGTCCTGCTGGTGAGAACGCTCCCTAAAGCAGAGCTTTGGTGAAGGCCAATAACCCCAAATCCCAGTTACAGACAGCAAAGCTGTGCCTATCTGTGAGGTAATTTTGCCTTTGATAAACTTTTAAAAGAGTTGCATCATTTTCCTGCAGTAGGTTTGCATTCTAAGGAATAGCTGAAAAAGGTTGTTATCCCTCATCATTTTCTGATAGCAGGACTGTAATCCCTCACCATTTTCTGTTTATCCCTCATTTTTACCCCCACCCATGATGCTCTAGGCCATACACATATATGTCATTTTCTGAGGGGAAAACCCATCAAAAACCCAAGTAAGAAACCCTTCAATGCCAGCTTTTGAGGTTTTTAGTCATAAAAAGCAAAGCAGCCCATGGTTAGTCCTGCTGGTGAGAACCTGAAGTTCCCTAAAGCAGAGCTTTGGTGGGGGCCAATAACCCCAAATTCCCGTTACAGACAGCAAAGCTGTGCCTAACCCTGGGGTAATTTTGCCTTTGATAAACTTTTAAAAGATTTGCATCATTTTCCTGCAGTAGGTTGGCATTTTGAGGAATAGCTGGAACAACAAAAGATGAGTTAAAGGAACCAGAGATTTTTAAACATTATGGCTATAGCAAACATTTGGGATTTTTTCTTAATACTGCTTGGAATGCCAGGATATTATCTGGCAGCATGCAGATGGACCACACGTTTTGGGGGAAAAGCAAAAGAGAAAGGGAAGAGAAAAAGGATGTCAGAGGAAGGACATCAGGAAAATGAGAAAACATTTTCAAAGCAGCTACATTCTTCATTAGCAAAACCCCATCTTTGGGACTTGCTCCCTTTTTTAATAATTGTGATATTTGGCTACACAGATGCCAAGAGATTCCTTCCTAAACTTCCTAAGTTAATTTGTTTACATGCCAAATGGAAATCAACTTTACACCATCTTCATCTAAGATTCCCAGAATGTTTAAATCATCTAATTAAATTGCTCAAGTAATCCTGAAGTCCAGGATGTTAATCCTCTTTAATTTCCTAATAGAACCATTTACATTGACTTCAAAGAACTGCAAATGCATTTAAGAAAAGTACATGAAAGCTTCAGTGAAACTCTTAATTTCTTTGAGAAGCTCCAATTTCTCTGAGAAGTGTTCCTGAAGACTTCAAATCCTTGTCAAAACTTTGTATAGTTGCACAAGAAAATTTGAATACAAAACAATTCTATATCAAAAGACTGGACTATTTTCAGAGTACATTCTGCTCAATAAATTCCTGGTTCCTTGCAAATTAAGTAGGTATTTCTACTGCTTGATATTCCTGCACTGTGCAGTTTTAAGGAGATGTGCTGGAAGATGTATTTGCATTTTTGTTAGAAATACTTTCAATATAAGTGTTCTTTAAAGCAATTTCATGAACATTTTGAGCACATAATTTTCAGACCATTTTTCATCCCATCTGATAAAACATGAGGACCAACTCAGTGGTGAACTCAAGCAAACAGCACTTTTCTCCCTGGATTATTTTGAATGTCTCTTACCTTTACAGAATAAGCCAGAGAAATAGTGACAGCAAGTGGGAGTCCCTCAGGAACAGCAACCACGAGCACAGTAACACCAATAATGAAGAATTTAACAAAATACTGAACGTAGACAGGAGTGCACTCAGGCAACCACTGCTTCTTGTTGACCACAAAGGTGTCAATGGCAAAATACAGTACCAAGATGATGACAGTGATGGCAGACATCACCAGACCTGGGAGGAGAAATCACCAGTTACCATAAACCCAAACAGCACTGAGAACACGAGCAATTAGAAATTGGGATTTGATAGGAAATTCTTTCTTTCTTTCTTTCTTTCTTTCTTTCTTTCTTTCTTTGTGACATTTTTCACCAGTACCAATAACAATAAACCATACAATGAAGAAAAAAACATTGCCACAATATATTTACAGCAAGCATATATTTCAGTGCACAAGGAATCCCAGGGAATTCATTTTTAAGCACTTACTGCTGCCTTTACAACTTCCCAGGCAGTGCAGGAGTTCTGCTGTCACTGAAGCTAAGCTTATTCAATTTAGCACATTACTTTGCCTGGTACAACATTTATCTGTCCTTTTAACCCCCACCTTTTACAAATTACTTGTCTATCCATATTTAAACACCTTTCTTCTAAGTAAGTATATCTTTAGAGGCTTGAGCAAAGGAGCCTCCCATATTGCTGTATAAAATACTGTAGAAAAGCCCTACAGATGAGTCTGGGTGAATATGAAGATGCAATAATGCAGAATTATCCACAGGACAGTTTTTCACTGGGTTTCTTTAAAATGTGACTAATACTGGTGTTTCCAAGGTGTCCCTTTTCAAGGGAACATCTGCAGAGTGTGTATTTTCATGAGCAGAAGTTCCAAAGAGACAGAGCCACCAATAAATATTTCACAGGATTGACAAAATGTCCCAGGCATTCCAACCACTCTCCCAATGGCACAGACTGCTGGGATAGCACTCCTGCGCCACAGTTTTGTCCCTGGGTTTGAGTACACAGATAAAATTTCCACTATAGCCTTAGCTTTGCCTTGCTCTGACAGCCCTGTTTGGCAGCTTTGTGTGAAGGAATTAAGCCTGCATTTTGGAATAAATTAATTTCTCCCTAATGAGATCATAGAGTAGAAGGAGAATGCTGTGAATTTCATGTCTTGACTGCAGTTTTTAAAAAATTGGTAAAGCTGAAGGATGCTAAGGTTGACAGGAAACAGATGAGTCAGGAAGATCACTCTGTGCCAGAGGATAAAGGAAAATTTATTAAAATATTGCACAGGCAAATACTCCTGACAACAAAAGACATCCCCATAGGCTGCTCAACACCAAAGAAAAACCAAATGAGGCAATGATAATTAATTTAGCTCCTGTTCCTTGCCACATTCTGGTCAGAAATCCCTACACAATTACTTCAAGAGTGATGTTCACGTGCCAGAGCAGAAGTCAAGGCAGTGCAGAAAGGTATTTAATCCAAGGAATTAATCATCAGGGGAAACAAAGGAGAGGAGCTGGAGGAATATGAACTGGGGCAAGGCATGAAATTGGATATCAGGGATGATAATCCTGGATTTGGTCACACTCTGCTCAGGCAAAGGGAATTGGCACTGTGGGGTTATGTGATCAACTCCTGTGATGAACTCACAGAGGGATGGGAAGGGGAAAATCCAAACTGGGGGAGAAGGCTGAGGGAGATGGAACAGAAGTAAAGAGATCTTGGAGGGCCTCCACCAAGGAGCTGAGACCAAAATCCCTTTAAGAAAATCAAAATCTCTTTATTACCACGAGAAAAGCAAATTTAAGGAACTTTAGGCGCTTATGGAAGGTTTCCACTCTCTGCCCACATGTTGGAGAAGTGTTGCTTCCAACCCCAGGGGCCAGATGGTTCTGGATACAGGAGTGCAGAGATGTGTCATGCTTGGGGAGAAGGCAGGAATGTGGGTATTTGGGGAGAACAGAATGATTTCAGAATCCATGAGAGGGAAATACTGTGCGAGTGATATTTTGAGATGGCATTAGAGATTCTGAAACTGTGCACTCCCAAGTTCTGAGGGGAGAGGAAATTAAATACGTAATTACTGCACTTGGGAATATTAACTCTGAGAAAAGCTGCATTTCATTTTGATTCAAATATTCATTACAATCCAAGTTGCCCAAAGCTCCTTGACAGTCAAAGCTGATTTTTAGGAGAATAAAAGATCTTCAGCACCACATACTCTCCTTAGAACAGCTTTGTGATGACCCATTTCCAAATCTTGCAGTAAAAAAGGGTCTATCCCTTTTCAGAACCATTTGCTTTGCAGCTCTTTGCCTCCTGTGACCCAGAGGGGTTTGGTGTCACCCAGCCATACCTGCTTTGCCAATCTGCACTGCCAGCTTGGTCAGCTTTCCCTGCAGGACGGATTTTTCTTTCTTGTGCATGTTGGATTTCTTCTTGTCCTTGTCGTCTCCCTCTCCCCCTTCCGCGCTCTTCAGCGGCTGCATCTCCATGGCAGCAGCCCCGTCCTGCTGCTTGGCTGATAATGCAGAACAAAACTGTTACTCCAGAGCTTTATCCCTTCCTTTCCTCTGTGCTCATCCTCTCTGAACCCAGCCAGCGCCACAGGGGCTGCCTGGGACAATCTGTGCCAGGGACACCCTTGGCTCCCTGGAGAGCCAGCACATCCCTCAGGACACGTGGGGATTTGGGCTGGAAAGCACTGATGGGGTTTATCCCTCATTTTGACCCCCACCCATGATGCTCTGGGCCATACACATATATGTCACTGAATGTCTTGCAGGTGACTTGGCAGGTGAGAGCACCAGCAGTGCAGCATTCCCTGCAACAGCAGAACTCCACATTCCTCTGGATTTTGGGGTGCCTCTTAGAATGCAATGCATATTTCCAATACAAATATTTTGAAGGCAATGTGGTTGCACAGGTGGCCCGTGTGTCACCTCTCTGGGGCACCTCAGGGACCAGGGGACCACACTCTGCCATCCACCATTCCAGAAAATCCCTCAGTTATAAAGTTTCCTCAGCATTCCATGGTCAAGGTACTCAGCCCTTGGGTATGATGGTGTTGGCATCACCATTCCCCCACAAAACCCACACACAGTTTCAGGGCTGATCCCTCCTTTCCTGACAGAATGCCACCAGAAGGAAACTTTATTTTTACCTGTTTCTGAAAGGCAATGACATTGCAGTGGATATATGTGCATGTGTCTGGTTTGTACTGAGCACAATAAATAAAATAGGATGAGATGAAACAGCTTTGCTTTCGCGAAGAGATTGTACAAGACCGTGCTTGTTTGACCTGGAAATCTAATTTATCTACCTAGCCTGAACGCTTATTATTTAATAGCATTTTATTTGGTACTTTTGTACCATGAACCACTGAGTTTCTCTCTCCAGTTTCTGAGCCATCACCTTTACAATGTTCAATATTATCTGAGAAGAGAAAATTGTCGTTTAATTTGGTATAACCCAAAGAGCTCTTGATAGCTGTGTCTTATAATAAAAAGGGAACCATAACTTTGCTTCAGAGAAAGCAAAGTATTGATTCCAATTTCTTCCTGACATTGTATATTAAATAAGAAACACCTAGGACTCTCAATCTTCCTGTTGTTTATCCTTATAAAAGGCTTTTACACTGCTAGATAACACCTTGGCTTTAAGGTTTCCTTTTTTTATTGCTTTGCCTTTCCCCTGCAAATGAAGAGATGTCCAGACAATGCCATCAGACACCAGAGATGATGAGACATAAAAAAACTGGGCTGGAAAATCACTAACAAACACATAGGATACACAACTTGCACAGGAACAGTTAATTCAAATGAGCTTTGTGAGATGAAAGCAACATCTATAAACGGTCCCTTTAAAATGCTCCTCTCCTAAACCTCGGCATCTTGTGGAAATTACAATCTCTTGGGCTGGGCTTGGCTGTTTGGGGTTTTTTCCGACATTCTGCATGAACAATTAGGGCCAGTTTCACACACAGGCACAGACCACAGGTTCTCACTGAACTTTGGGACAGGATTGAACTACATGCTAACAATACAATCCACAACCTCCTGAATAGCAAAGAATATTACCTTTGTTCTGGTTGTTCTCCATATTCCCATCCTGCATCTTGCCTAAATGATGAAAAATTCCAACAGACAACAGACAGTAAACAACCTTCAGCCGAGACAGAACACGAAAATGGGGATTTATATCAATGGCAGACAAAACCATGAGCACACCACGGGCACCTGGGCACCATCCCCTGCCCTCACACCTGCACTCACAGAGGGGCCAAGGAACTCCAGCCAAGCTCAGGGTTGGAACACCTTAAATGCTAAATATCAGCAGGTATTTTTGAGGAATCTGCATCAATTCAGAGGGGGAAACTAATAAAGTGGATCTGGTGGGAAAATGAATTGGAATAATATTCCTGAGCTGATGTTTCAGAGGGCTGGGACTTAAAAATTCTGGCACACACCAGTATAGAGTATGGCTTTCTTAATGTATTCCAGAATTAAATTAATCATGTTACTAAATTGAGAAAAAATAGAAACAATGGTGTTAATAAATCTAAATGAATAAACTAAAAATGTAAATCAGATAGGATTTTAAAATTACGTCTTCCTCATTTGGTTGTACTAATTAGCAAATTTCTCCTGGAAATACAAGTGCCAGGTGACCTAAATTCAGATTTATCCTGAACATAGATTTACCACGTGCCTCTTTAATTTCCAGCTTGACATTTTATTCACCAACAGTTTTACCACAGCAAAGTCGTTATTCCTTTGTGCCTTTTTCAAGTGGAAGTGTCATTTGAAAGTGTGCATGAGATAAAAATGGCAAAATATACAAATCAGATACAAAACTTTGGTATTCAGAATAACAGCTAAATATTCTCAAATGGATTCAAAATTTCTTGGTGGGATCCCTTACAAAACTTGCACAGTAATTATATGAATTTATGGAAAAGGCTACAACAAATATTATCTCAGAATGGACGACAATGTCTTTTGGTAGTTATGTAAAATGCTCAATAAAAAATTATGCTAAGGAAAATTAAGTTAAAATACCATTACAGGATTGTTGATACATTCTAATAAGAAATGTACCATCAGAATTTATTAAAAAATGTGCCAGCAGGTACATCTTGTTCTTCTGACTGCTATGTGGATTAATTTTTTCACTCTGCTGTGAATAAATCATAACAAAATGGAAAAGCTAAGATGCATCTCTTGCATGTTGGTCTTGGCACTAAGTTGGAGAGCAAAAGTGACCAAGTCAGTGTTATATTTGTCAAAAACAGGCCCCAGTGCCACACTGGGAAATTCCAAAGCCCAGAAGCCGGGCCTAAAATCATCTCAGAGCTCAGGT
This sequence comes from Sphenopsis melanotis, assembly GCA_035221435.1. Lineage (NCBI taxonomy): Eukaryota > Metazoa > Chordata > Aves > Passeriformes > Thraupidae > Sphenopsis > Sphenopsis melanotis. The sequence goes on along the minus strand of JAWMRF010000032.1, from coordinate 17,619,237 downwards.
GAATTACTGCAATGAACCACTGACCATCAGCTGCATGCCAGCATTTCTAATTCTATTCGTACCCCAGCAATAACAGGACTTTTAAAAATTCAGAATTCACCTTCCAGAGCTTTACACTTTGCACAAGAGGGGAATCCATGAACCTGAGCAAGCCAAGCTCCTTCCCACAGTGAAATTCTGTATAAAACCTTGGCCTGAGGGGCACAGTTGGACTCAGTACCTGCCTGGTGGCTGTTTTTCTTAGAAGGGCTTTTAATAAAGTTACTGGAAGACACAAAATATCTCTGGAGACTTGGATTTCTGGCTGGAGCATAAAGCCTTCCCTAAGAACTGGAAGGCATTAATTTAGAGCAGGCAGTCTGCTCCATTTCCTGCTCTGGAGATCCTTTTTGCTGCTCCAATTCCAAATCTTGGAGCAGCAAAAAAATGGAACAATATTCAACTTTCAAAATGATAAAAATCACCAGCAAAACCTAAATATGATTGTCCCAACTGGCAGACACATCACAGAGATTTTTTTTTTAATTAAAATATTTACTTTTAGGGCATATATTTGCTATTTGATAGCATAATTATCATAATAAATTACACCAACAATTGACTGGCTACCTGCAAATAGCAGTACGCAAAACAAACAATTATTAACAACAGTTTAAGCTCAAGTATTTTAAAAATACATTCTTAATATTCTTAATCTACTGCATTCAGGTTATTGAGTGGGGGAAGTCATCAGAGGTAGTTACAGTTCAGTTATTTAGATAGAAAAACAAAGAGAAAGTAATTTGGGTAATCAAGATAAAGAAAAGGAAGCTGTAAACTATTTATATCCTCCTGTGCCAAATAATTTTAAGGCTGCACTTTGGTATAAAATATGAACAAGGAAATGAAGGCAGAAAGAAAGGTGATAGAATCACCACTGCTGAGAGATCCTTCCTCCTTCCAGCTACAAATACTCCCCCATCCTTCTCTCCTTGGTGCATTATTTAGAATTGTCAAAAGGAGGAGTGTTTTGTAATATTGTGATAGCATCATGTGAAATAATTCTTTAAAGTACAATATTTTTTTACAAAATTCTGAAAATATTTTCTTCTTTTCTGTTTGGAATAATAAATAAAATAAATGTTGTTTGGGCTGGAGAAATCCATCTGAGTTTTTTATCACTTTTCTAAGCAAGGATGAAAAATTTCTAACATCTGCATTCTGCAGCTGATTTGAAAGTTCTGAATTTAAATATAAATATTTTTCACATGCTTTTGCCTCACTACAATTCTTGTATTTTGGAAAGGACTCGTGGCACTTTACTGACTAAATTCTTACTATAAAAGTCATGGATTTCACCAAACAAAATTCCCAAGAAAAGCCTCCCCTTTATCTGCTGCAGCCCTTGAGGAAGAGCCAATGACACAGAATAACAAAGTCCTGTCACTATTTCGGAAATTATTTCCCTCATTTGGAAATTCTTTCTAAACTGGAAGAAGTGCTTGGAATCAACCAAAGAAAATAATGGAATTATGTTCCGAGTGCTGAGAGGGAACCACTGTATTAAACAGGAAGTTTTAGATAATCCTTCTATGCATTCAATAAATAACTTCACTTACAATTTAAAAATGCATTAAAATATAAATAAAATGTATTTAAAATAGAAAAATAATATTTTAAAAAGAGTTCAAACTGCAAATTGCTTTGCAGGAGCAGAAGTTGCTCAGTACCTACACTGGGATTAGCTGCAGATGTGAAATATTCCAGCAGAGATTTCTCTGACTCTGGTCAGCCATTTCTATACCTTTCCTATATTTTCTGAACACACATTTAAGTAGCAAATTCTCTAGCTTACAAATGCCAAAAAAAACCCCAACAACCCACCCTGGAAATCCTGATTTAGGAAGGTGGCAGTGCTCTACTGGAAGGAAATCAAATTTGGGGTAATTCGAGCTACTAGAAGGAAATCAAATTTGGGGTAAACAAGCTGTAAACAGTGATTGCCGCTTCCCTGATTTTCATTTTTTCAAGTTACCTTTACTAAATATAATACTTTGGAATGAGATGAGTTTTCCTGAATTACTACATTTCTGCAAAATTTTCTGCCCTGTTTATGGCCTTAACTTGCAACCTTTCAAAACGTGAAAGTATTGTCCATAGTTCTGCCAATGAGTTCAGTAACAATTCTCTATTTTGATCTCAACTCCTAAAACTCAACATTTATAAGAATTTATAAGAGTTCCTTTGGTACAGCACATAATACACAGGCTGGGTCACAAAGTAAATGAATTTATCACTACAGTCTCACAGGCTGATAACAAACTCTTTCTTTTGTGCCAATTGTTTATTGACAATTAAGAATGAAAATATTTTATCTGAAATGTAATTGGTTGATTTTTTAAGCAACAACATTTCCTGAGCTTGCTACTTATTCAATTATATAATTATTAATTCTTATTTTAAGGTATTTTCTACACAAAGCTATTAGACTTGTTTCCAGTCACACCTCAGTAAGAATTTTCAGGTTTTAAAAAAATATTAATTTAATCCAGACCAAAGGAATATGCAGACAAATTTGGGGTCCTTGCTTTGTAACTTATCCTCTCCTTCCTTTCTCCCCTCCAAACCATATCTACATTTTAGATATTTCACTTCAGTACAGCAGTATTTCATATATATGCAATGTTTAATTTCAGTATAGCACTCATCGGCAGTGCTAACTGAGAAATTACCAGAAATCTGGCGTTGCCCATTTCCCAGATAATTCCAAAGCACTCAGACCTATGTTTTTGCCTGCCTGAGTTCTCTGAGCAGTTGAACTGTGGAAAGCCTCTCCTGCCCTTGTTGAACAAAGACCTGCAGAATTATTGACCTTCCTCATCTCAGAGGAACTAAAATCCAAAACATCCTTAACTGCACAAAAAAATTCACTCCACACTGCAAAGCCCTGAGCTTGTATCCCTCAGCTCCAGGATAAACATGGGCAGTAACTGTTGTTCCTGACTGGAGAGAGGATGATGGAAAACCACATCCCTAATTCCGACACTGATCTAATATCCCGTGGAACTCAATTTCCTCATTAGGCTCAGCATTAAGCCCAAACACAACAGGGACTTACCAGGCAGCCCCAGCTCTGAGCAGAGCCCAGGGCTCGTTCTGCACCTCCTGGGCAGAGAGGGGCTGAACTCTGCTCCCATCCCTCCTCTGCAGCTGGCAGGGGTGAGCAGGAGTGCTGAGCAGCCAGGGGGAATGCAGGGGAGTTTGTTTGTTTTACACTCACCAAAGCGGAATTATCACAGAATCATCACAGGATGGTTTGGGCTGGAACCTTAAAGCTCATTCAGTGCCACCCCTGCCATGGGCAGGGACACCTTCCACTGTCCCAGACTGCTCCAAGCCCCAATGTCCAACCTGGCCTTGGACATTCCAGGGATCCAGGGGCAGCCACAGCTGCTCTGTGTCAGGACCTCAGCACCCTCACAGCTATGGAGAATAAAGCACAATTCATTCCCTGGTTCTTGGTCTCTAAAGAATCTGGAACCAGGATGATGGAGGTCCCTGCCATGCAAGGAGATGTAGGGATTGTAAATCCTAGTTTTCCAGAATGGGTTTTAAATCTGGTTATATGTTTCTTTTAAATTATTCGAAAATAGGCTTAAAGATTTCCTGTGTCACTGTTTGAAATAAGATCCAACAGCAGTAAATCCTGTTCCTTGTTTAGCACTTGATATTGCTGTCAGAAACTCTCATTTCACATGTGAAATGCAACCTGCATGGAAAAAAACTTCTTTCACCAACATGATGAAAAGTAGAATGACTTCACTCAGCATTTTTGGCTCTGCACAAGAAGGAAAGGTTGCTTGGCAAATAAAGGCTCATGCATCTGATTAGCAGCAAAATACAGCTGATGCCTACACTAATATTGACCCATTCAATCCAATTTAATACTGGAATTTCACTGTTAGGAGAGACACTGAAATATCTGCGTGCTAACAAGCGGGGTCAGGAATCTGTACTGGGACACAGTCAAAACTGGCTGCAGGAATGGTTTGCTTTGGGTTTAGTTTACACAGGCAGGCTCAGGAGAAAGTCACTGAGGGCTCACACAAATACCCACAAAACTTCCTGGTCCCTCCTGAAACAGATGCTGAAAACAGCAAAAGTTGTTCCTAACATGGTGTTGGTTGAAATGGAGGCAGATCCCTGATCCCAGCCCTCTCTCAGAACTGTGTGAGAATTATGAGAGAAAAGGAGGAGAAGCAGAAAGAATCCCTTTCTCATGGTGCTCTTCTCCAGATCTATGCAGAATAATGAAACTTTGTAATAAAACATCAGGTGAATCTGCCTGAAAGGTTTCAAACTGGCCTGACATAACTGCTTCTTTTAACTGCAGTTTGAATGACAAATAAATCACGATTTCAAACTCTGCCTCTGCCAGGCTGAATTCTGGGGGAATGAAGCTGCAGCATCCCTGTGGCCCCTCTGCCAAGCTCCTGCAGAGCGTGTGGAGCAGGATCTCTCAGAGTGCAGTCACACAAACACAACATCTGTGCAGGTCAGCGAGGGGAGAGGGAATTTGACACAGTCAGGAGAGAAATCCATCAAATCAGACAAGCCGGGGGCTGTGACGTACCATTGACTAAGCTGGCATTTGCATTATCAGTGGCATTTGCACCTGCTGCACCATCTGTGGCTGGAGGAGGGCGGGAGGAGGGATGGGAAGAATCTACTGAGCAATAATGGATAAAAAAAAATATAAATAAACAAAAAAGCACAAAAACAAAACAGCAAATAATAAATAAATAATAACAGCAACACGAACGAATGCACGTGACAGAGCGAAAAGCCTTCGTGGCTTTGTTTGCTCCCAAAATCAAAGAGTTTGAAATTAATTAACACAAATTTCCAAAGCAATGTGGCATTGGGAAGGTGTCACAAAGTAAGCTGAAAACTCAAATAATAACAGCAATAATAATAACAATAATAATAACAACAACAAAAGATAAATATGAAACGCATTTAGCAAAGTTAAAGGCGCTGGTGAGAACTGGCTGTACGCAGTCCTGCGTACATTGCTTTAGTCCTTTTATGTCTTATTTTTTGTACTTTAATGTAATTTATGCATTTTTAAAGTGGTTGAAATGTTTCCTTTGGAGTTAATTTACACAGTGTTTATGTAGCTTTAAAATTTGCATTTAAAAATGCATTGTATCTACATCTGTACATATTTCTGCATAGTGCAATGGTACATATTTTATGTTTTAAATAATTTTGCCCATTATGATTTATCATCACTGATGCATCCCAGTCTAACAGGACTCAGTCCATGTCCTGCCATCACCCAGGTAAAATGCTAATTGATCTGAGTAGAAACATGGAATTTTCCTATATTTTATGTGGGAAAGGCAAATATAATCTTGAGGAGAATAAGGGGTTATTTTAAATCCAGATAACGGACATGAGACATTTCCTGGTTTGTGATGACATGAAGGAAGAATCAGAAAAGAAAACCTCTTCTTCTTCTCAGTTATTATCCACATACTAGAAAAAATTGGACAAGAAATCTTTCCTAACAGGAAATTGAAAAGCTTGAAGCAGGTTTTATCATTTTACTATGTTTTCTATAGTGAAGTTCAATAAAATTAGTCTCTGCAAATAATAGCTAAAATTTATTTTGTTTTGTTTCTGATGGTTAATTGCTCACAACAGAACCAAATCCTTCCATGGATCCTGGCTGAGGCTCTCAAACTGCTCCAGTCCTTGCCCCTCAGGGATTATTTCGTGCTGTACTGGGTTGGTACTGCAGAAGAATGGGCTGATTTTATTTACAAATGGCAAATTGGGAGAAGAAAATAAACAGCTCCCAGGATTTAAAAACACACCCTGTGCAACTGCATTGAGGAAAATTTCAATTGCAAATTTGATTACTGTGGTGGCAACGACTTAAACTGTTTTGGTGACTCGTGCTTGCTCTTTATTCCGTTTGGATCCCCACCCCAACCAGCACAGCGTGAGCTGCTAACAGCAAATCAAGTATTCCACATGAAATACTTTGCAATTTACTTCTGGAGAACAGCTGATTATTCCAGCTCAATGGGAAGATTTGCAACACCAACAATGCCTGCTCACCAAAAGATTTGGCACCAGCAATCTTGTTGATTTGAAATCATTTTTTAATTTCAACTTGAGTGATTCAAAGATGATTATTTCAATCAGCAGTTCCCCCCTGATTTGCATCATTGGATGGGGTACAATTCTTACTCTACCTGGAAGCTGCTGTTCCTCCTCCTGTTTCACACCTGCATGATGATTTTTAAAGTGTTAACGAACAATAAAAGCACACACCCACACAGACTGAAAGGGGCAGGGTTTCTGAGAACTGCAGGTTTGTGTTCCAGCGGTTTTCATTTGAGTTGGTGCCTCCATCTGCCACCAGCTCTGCCCAGGCACGAGCACAAAGCTGCATCAGAAAATGTGGAGGAATTCTCTATATTACGGATTCTTTATATTATAGGTGTTTCTACAGAGCCATGTTCAATTAAATTCTGTCTGCATCCAAATTCTAACACACCTCTGTAAGAATCTCTGGGTAAGTTACAGCCCCAATGTGGGGAAAACTCCTTCATTTCTCTTTTCCTGCCTTTCCAGGCACTTCCCTGTGAGACCTGAGAGAGCCAGCAGTGTCCTGAGCAGAGCCTAGGGAGGCCAGCCCAGTTAAACCCAGCTCAGGGAGCTCTCCATCCCACAGGGGTGAAGCTGCTCCTCCTCTCCCCCAGATCTGAACAACAGCAAGAGCAAACTCCAAGGTGCTGCTCCAAACTGGTCTGGCATAAGAATTTTGCTTTGTGAAGTTTCAGTCTTTTCTCCTTTTAATTCTCCTGGAGCCCCCCCATGCCTGGCAGCTATTGAGTATTTCTGTGCAGAAATGAAATGGTAAACATTTCATTTAGTAAAAAGGGATTTCCTCAAAGTAGCAGAGAGTCAAAGGCAGGCACTTGTTGAACATACTCTGAAATGGAAATTGGAGGTCCTGAAAACCATTTGAATTTGGCCTTCCTATCTGCAGCTTCATATAAAATGATGAAAACAAAAGAAAAAAAAGTGGAATCATATTGCCTGACAGATAGCAAATAAAATGTTCAGTAAAGCTTTAACTTCTTTTTTAAAATTAATAGTGAACGCCACTAGAAAGAGCAGAAATGTCTGAAAAACCTGTATTAATTGGCCCTTAATCATGTCTGAAAGACAACTATTCTTAGGACAGACTTGGAATGAAATTGTGGAAGCAGAACAATTTACAAGACTTCATGAGGAAAAACTGGCAAGGACAGACATTAAATCATGTTTCTGCTTAGTGTGCAGCCCATAAATTAGCAAATGCTTATGACATCACACTGTAATAAGGTGAAAAGCCCAAAGAGGCTTCTTGATTTCATTAACTGATGCAGGACATGAAAGTAAAACTGTCTGCTAACATTTACTGCTACATTCTTGGCTTTTACTATTCTTAGCTCGACCTTTACACCTGAAGAAATTAAAATGCCTCTCAAGTCACTCACTGACATTAAACAATCCAGGCTAGCAAAGAGCCACAGCTTATCTTTATTTTACTCCTGAAGCTCCAAGACAGATGCTATTTCCATGGCCAAAGGGTTTTTTTCCTGGGGAAAAAAATATTGAATTGATAGAAAAGCACAAAATCTTAGCAAACTGTAGGTGAGCATGGATTCATGTAGAGAAGCCACAGCAACTGGAGCGTGCCCAGGTATCCCCCTGCATTTCAGTATGGACTGGGAGCCTGCAGTTTCACACTGGAAAAACATCTTGTTATCCAATGGATTTATTGGTTAACAGCTTCTGCTGTTTTTCTGTGTGACATGTGATGACAAAAATGTGTCATAAAAAAAAAAAAAGGCAGTTTGAAAAATCCCATTTATTTGTCAAGAGCGGAGGAGAGCTCTGGCTGCACAAAGCCCAGGAGCTTTCTCTGGAGCATCCTGGTGTTGGGAAATTTACCTTTCTTGTCTTTCTTCTCCTCCTCTTCTCCCCCAGCTCCCAGCAGAGTGAAGATGATGCCAGTCTGAGAATTCACCCCCACAGCAGTCACCAGCATCCGCCCAGAGCCTTCCATGACATGGGTGCCTGAAATGAGGCAAGACAGGTTACAGAGAGCTAAAATAAATGCAAAAAATTATGCAAGGCCTTTCTGAAAGTATTGAGAGATATTTGCTACAGTTTATAAACCTATATTGAGGGGGATATTACCACATAACCAAAATAAACCCTGTTGAGCATTATTCTCAACCAAGAATTAATGCTTAAGCACAAACCTCAGGCTGCACATTCATCACCATCAGACTCTCTTTTTAAAAGAAATATTGTCCCCAACCAAGTTTATCTTCTGCAAGAAAATAGTTTCAGCAAAAGATCACAAATAAATTAGGTTTAAAAAAAAAACCAAAATAAATTCCATTCAAACCTAAAGATCAGAAAATATCTTTAAAAGCCAGCAGAGATTTAGTTGGTTCAGTTGGAAAAGTGCTGCAACCTTCCTCAGAAATTTATCAGAGCCTCCTTTAAGATGTATCACTATTTCCAAATACCTTTTAATTAAGAACTTGCTATTTGTATCTCTGTGTTTTGTTCTGAGGGAATCTTCTCCTGAATTTCAAGACAAAGGTGGATAAAAATATCCTCCAAAAAATGCCCTTGGCTCCTGGGCTCCCAGAGCAGCTTTGGCAGGCAAACAGGCACCCAGCAGAGCTCAGGCTGAGCTCTGCACACCTGGAGAGGGCAGAGCAGGCAGAGGGGATGGGGTGGGTATGGTGGTACCAGTTGTGAGTTTCCCTGGCTCTGGATTGAAGGCACTTGAGACAGTAATTCGTGTTCAGACTCAAGTGTTTATTATTTCTTATCAGTAAAACAGTCTCATTACTGTGAGTTTGGCAGCTTTTCATTAG
>JAWMRF010000032.1:17598976-17609897 GCA_035221435.1 Sphenopsis melanotis | reverse complement strand
CTACACTACTCTCTATAATCTATTTCACACTTTTGTGCATTCTAGTTTATCTTGAAGTCTGGGAAACTTTCTCCATGGATGAGGGTCAAAGTCAGAGCTCCCCTGGGGGTCAGGGCACCCCAGAGCAGACAGGGAAATATTCCAGGTGCCCTGGGTTTCCACAGTGGGGCAGGTCTTACCTGACAGCAGCATCGGGTCTTTGTCCACGGATTTGCGGACCTGGTCGGACTCTCCAGTCAAGGAGCTCTCATCGATTTTGAGATCATTGCCTTGAATAAATATCCCATCAGCAGGTAGAAGGTCACCTGTGGTCAGAACAGGGCAATGGAAAACCTCCATGAGATTGTTTTTATAATTACACTATGGGTTTCGTTATAAAATCACAATTAATTGCATGAAAAGGTGAAATGAAAGGAGAAGGGAAGGAATTACTCCTGATTGTGTCCACACAAGCCACAGTACTGCAATCCAGCCAAGAAAGGCCTTTTATTGCAGACATGTTCTGCTTCATGCTATCCCAGAATCCAAATGTATCACATTTACCTCACAATGGACATCTCCATCATGGGGGTTTGGCAGGGAAGTGCTCCTCATATCACCTGAAGGTTTCTCCATCAGACTTCATAGGAATTAACAGCAGCTAATTAATAGCTGAGCTGCCCTTTCCCCTTCCCTCCCTCAGGGAGCCTTTAGGTAAGTCCAGGAGAAATGTGATGGCTGATGGAAGGGAGATATTGCTGGAATTACCAACTCCCTCCAGAGCACACAGAGTTCCTGCAGGAGTCCCTCACTCCACTGGAGCATGGGGCTTTCCCTATGGCATGGAATTATCAGGCACCTCATCTGGGGGGTCAATCTGGATCTGAAGCAACTCATGAAGCGATCACAGAGGCCCAATTCCCTTCTACATAACCTTTAAAAACCCTTCCTCTTGCCCCTAACTGGACAGAAATAAAAAGAAATTAACCTGAATAACTTAATCCTCCGTGATAGAGAATTACCTTTGTATGAACAAATACAGAAAACGGGAAGGACAAATACAGAAAACTGGAAGGACAAACACAGAAAACTGGAAGGAACTGGAAAACTGACCAGTCCTTGTCCTGGTCAGTGAAAGAAGTTTACACCAATTGAATTGATTTCCTAGTGCAGTTTTACAGCAGGTCTTCATGCTCTCCTGTTGCCCTGACAGCTCAGGTGTCACCTCAGCATGGCCAACACTGATTTTCTGTCCTATAAACCTGCCAGGGAAGCGTGTCCACGCTGCTGGGAAGGGCCAGCCGAGCAAGCCAAGGCTCCAAAGGCCGTGCACTCACCATATTTGACCTGTGCAATGTCCCCAACCACGATCTCTGCCACGGGGATCTGGATGACCTGTCCCCCTCGCACCACGGTGAACTTCTGCTCCTGCTCGATGCGGCTCTGCAGCCCCCGGAACTGCTTCTCCTTGCTCCAGTCGTTGAAGGCAGTGACCAGGACCACGCAGATGACAGACAGGAGGATGGCAGCACCTTCAATCCAGCCAGCTTCGGCCTCCCCCTCATCCTCAGCTCCTCCTGTTGCAGTACCACACCCTGCAGAGATGGTAAGGATCGGTTTAGGGAAGGTCGGGTGCACCACAAGAAATGAAATTTGCTGTGACGTGACAAGGTGAGGGGATGGAGCTGCTTTTCCAAGCACCGCCTGCTGATGAAATGTGGCAGAATGGAGGAAAAGGACAAATAAAGAGATCTGTGAAAAAGAGAAAATAAATAAATCGACAGAAATCCTTGTCCTTTTCATTTTTCTTCTGAGCAACCCATCCTTGGTGAACCCGGACTAAACAAATGGAAGGAGAAAGCACCAATTCTGTTTTGTGATAGAGGACTCAGAGCTTCACCTGAGCCACCAAAACCTGCAGGGTAAGAATAAGAATAATACTGAAGAACAAGAATAATACTGAAGAACAAGAATAATACTGAATAATATGAATAATACTGAATAAGAATAATACTGAATGAGAATAATGCTAAAGGTGACAGGAAGGGCTAAACCAATAAATGACATTAAATAATGCAAAGCAATGGCATTAAATTCGCATTAACACCCTGTCAGATTAAATTAAACAATTTTTACACAATTTTTTTAAACAATTTTCAACACAATTTCTAAATGTTTTGAGCTAAACACACTTACAGGGAGCACTCCTTTAAAGAATACTGGGGTCAACTGAGTTTATCAGCATTTCAATTTGATAATGAATGTATTAAGGAACACTGGGTAAAAACAATTCCCTGATATTAATCCATCAGTCTTCCCTACAGAGAAATGCAGTGGGATGCTTCTAGAACTTCAAGTACATTATTGCTGCCAAAAGCAAAACAGCATCAAGAGAACCACTCTGCTCTAAGCTGTTAATTCTGAATTACTTTATATACATCTGCTAATTATTTATTTCAACTAAAATTTAAATGGATAGTATTCACCAAAGGAAAGTGACATAGCTCTTCTTACTGAAAGAGCACCTGGGAGAAACACTGGGCAGCCAAGGGCACATTCCAGAGTCACAATGCAGAGAAATCCCAGCTGGTGGGAGAGAGGAGAACTCAGCCTGGCCAGCAGAGCCTCCTCTCCTGAGGGATCTGGGAAGAATTGTTCCCATTTTCCATGAAGAACGGGACCAGGCAGGAATTTGACATCACTTCTCCACCTCACCAAGGAACCAGGGGGTTCAGCAACTTCTCTTCCACCTCTGACTGAAGTTTAATTTGGTTTATTCATCACCTCTCACTACAGAGAATTAACAGCCAGGTTGATTTCTGTGTTTAAATAACAAACTGGAGCATCAAAATCCATTAACCGGCTGAGTAATTACTCTTGCATGTGAACAATAACAAAACTACCAAAAGTCAAAGGAAGAAAGATGAGCCTGAACAGCCACTAAGAGAGGAAGAAAATGAAAATGAAGGGAGTTTTTAGCCAAGTTCTCTGTAGTTTACACTGAGTTTCTAAGGGCAAGGCAAAGGCTGCTCCCAAGGGCAGGGGCTGCCCAGGCAGGGATGTCCTTCCACAGCTGGCCCACCTGAACCTGCAGCACAAGAACCTCACTAAAACCACATTCACAGCACTCAAGGAAGAAATTAGGAAACTTTTAAAGTTCAGTACCTTCAGCTGCTCATTACCAGCCTCAAATGCAACTCAGATACCAACCCTGCAACTTCCTCCTGCAGCAGAGTGGAGATTTTGGGAAGCACTAATGAATTTTGCTTTGTTTAACCTTAATCATCTCAGCTGGGCTCTGTTGGATCTTTAGATTCCTCTTCCAAATCAGCACATTCACTTTTGTCTTGATTGTTTTAAATTAGTGCAAGTAATTCTGTTTTAGCAGATGTAAGACCAGAATTCATTCTCTTTTTTTATTAGATATGACTTAGAATTAAATATGATGAATATTCTGGTTTTTTAACAGCAAATCTCCCCTTCTATTTCTCACAAAAGAAACATGGCCTGATCTAGCCACAGTCAAACACTGATTTTATTTCCTTTACAGACAGTTGAAATTTAGCCCAGCTTGTACAAAATTACAAAGATCTGCTGCAGAGTAATATTCCCAAGACCCTTCAGTAAAAAAACAAACAAACAATAAAAAAAATTAAAAAAAAAAAAACAAGCCTTGATTAAGAAAAATCAGGTAAAAAATAAATATATTCCTTGACTTGAGCAGTGAGGTTGATTTTGTGTTTGTGCTGTCAGAACTGATCTCCATGTTGACACATGGATGCAAATAATACAAAATATTATCATTAACATCAAAGGAATTACCTGTAGATACCTTGTAGATTAAGCACAATCAAATAAAATAATTCATTTTTCAGCTGAAAAATTTGTTTTACTCCAGCTGAAAAAATTGTTTGTAACAATGGAAGAAAATCTGAAGGAAACAGATTGAACTTAGAGCAAGCTCTTGGAAAGTGTCCCTAAATCTGACAAGCTTCCACACTGAATAAAAAATTATGTTTATGACTTAAAATCATGAGACAATCCTCCACAACCCAATGAAAACAACAAACTTTTAAATGCATTTAATTTTCTTTTCTGTTCCTTTCATCTGACAGTGATAAATTCGGGTGGAGCAGAGGTGGTTGAAGGGAGGAAGGAATTTTAGGAGTAGAGGAATTAATTGCCAGACCGCATCAAAACCTGAAGTCTTTGAGAGGATGGAGGAAATTCTGAGCTGATTTTTGAGTTGTTAATTGTTGAGATTCAATGTGGCCTCTCTAAAACCCCAGGGTCCAGGTGAGAAGTCAATCAGACCATCAGAATTTCCCCAAATTTTGCTTTTGCATTTTACACTCCATAGAAAGGAGATGGGATAAAAGCGCTACATAAATTAATGCAAAATGTTCTTTTTTAGGAATAAACTCTAGCAAAAAACTACCTGCTTCCTGCAAGAGCAAGATTTCTGAGCAGATTTTTTTTTTTTTTTAATATGAAAAGCAGGATTTTAAAATGCAACCTCTGCCCTTTACAACATGACCCATCTGTCAGGAAACATTTACTTGAATTATGTGGTGTTCTTGCTTCCAAACTGTTTTAGAGGTGTTCCTTTGATAGGAAAAAAAAATAAAGGAAACCTGCATCTCCATTGGTTTGAGACTGTCTGATGTTTTCTTAGATACTTACTGAAAAATAATTGGGTTTTAAATTTTTTTTTTCTGCTGTTATGGTTTTTAGAAATTATAGCAAGACTTACATGGATTTACAGAAAGAAACTTTATGTATTTCTAGAGGAAAAAGACACAAACATCTTAACTCTATATTTAGATTATCTGTCCCTATAGCAGTGTAAAGTGACCCAGTATTGACCTTACAGATAAGGAGAAAGTAAGAAATATTAATAAAATACATAATATTAATACACTTAAGTAGCAAAATTGAATTTAGAACACCTAGTATTTATTTAAAATGTTCATATAAGCTCGAAAAATTCATGTTGAGGTACAAGATTGGTGTTCTGCTTTCAGAGAGAGCACGTGGCTCTCAATGCTACCCAAAAATCTGCCTGAGCTTTTATTGAAATGCACAGAGTGAAAAGCAGCACAAAAGAGCTGTTAACATGCAGATGTGATTTGTGGCAGGGTTTTATTCCAAGACAGCAAATTGTGATGTTCTCATCTTAAATTCCCTTTAACAGAGGCCCTATCTGTCAGAAAACCCAAAAGCAGAGAGGTAAAAAAGTTTCAAACATGGAACTCTTTTCTCCCACAATTCTGAATGTGTGCCCTGGCCAAAGTCTGACCCTCACAGCACAGAAAATGTGCAGGGCTTGGAACTGAGATGCTGAACACCTGCAAGTCAAGGATGTAAAGGGCTGGGACTCCTTTGGCACAGAAAAAGCAGATGGAGCCTTAAAATGGATCAATTTATCCCAAAAGGAGCACCCAGGTGAGCTGGAGCTCCCCAGGAGAGGGAGAACCTGGCAGCACAGCCTCAAAGAAGGCTCAGAAACACAAAAGGAGACCAAGGGGACTCTTGTGCCCATAAAAGATCTGAAAGGACATTTCCAGAACCTTGTGGAAGGAGAACAGAACTTTAAAAAGCTTAAAACTGCCAGAAATAGATCAGCAAAGCTGATGGAAAAGTGTTCTACAGAGGGGAGATGAAAGGAAGGAAAAATCCAAAGGAAAGGAAAGAATAGGGAAGTTCTGCCACCCATCACAGGCAGGGAGCCTAGCTGAGGTGGTAGCAGCTGGATTTCCATCTCTGCAGGGATTGGAGGGCTCCAAACCTGCCCAGAATTTCCATTCTCAGCCCAACTGAGGTGGCAGCAGCTGGATTTCCATCTCTACAGGGACTGCAGGGCTCCAAACCTGCCCTGGGCTGAGCAAACCCCCAGGCACTCACCTGGGCTGCACTTCCACTCAAGAAAATTCAAAACCAGCCAGAGAAACCTCCTCTGCATAAATAGAACTTAATTATATGGAAGAGTTTAGAAGGAAAAAAAAATTAAAAAAAAAAAAAGGAAGAGAGCCATAGGTTATTAAAGGGAAAGTTAGAAAAAAATTTGTATGTGCTTGTGGTGAAAAGGGGAGGAAGGAGAGGAGGAGACACAAAAACAGGTTAAAGCACTTCAGGAACAGTGAGCAAGAGGCAGCACGAGGTAATAATCTGGTGGCTGTTATTAATAATTTCAATTTAGTGAAAGCTAGCAAGCAAGAAAGGGAATTAATAGAAGTCCACAAAAAGCCAGACAGCATCACCTGACAGCTTGGCAGGCTCATGTCCTGTTGGATCTGGAATGCTTTTACACCATTTCAGTGTACATTTCTCCTGATATCACCCCAATCTGGGCACATACAGGAGCAGGCACACGGGCTCAGTGCAGCTAAAAAGAATATCTGCTTAAAATTTCAAACAGCTATCAGGAGATTCTTTAAGCTGCTTTGAATAACATAATGATTATAATTACAAACTATACAATCCTGAGCTGCAGCACAGTAATTTTTAAATCAGAAAAAGTACATTTTTAAAAATCTGGGAACATCTGTATTCCTAAATCCCAACCTACAGCACATACCTCTCAGCTACTCATTTCAACCTACACACTGCTATTTTTAAGCTGAGAATACCTTGTGGCATTTAAATTCCCTAGGAAAATCTCCTCACACCCCCAGAGGTAATTTTTTTAGTCAGTCAAACTGGTTTTGTCATCAGAAAGACAACAGCTCCCCGATAAAAACTTTTTATTGAATCTCTTTCTCTAAAGACATTTTTCCCCTCGCTGCAGCTCCAGCACTGATGTTATTAAAGCAAATTGAGCAGCTCAAAGTTACAGCTTTGTCATCAGCTCTGCTTCCCAACAGCACCACTGATGATTCTAACTTTACAAATGTATTTAGCTGTGTAAGAAAAGGAACAATAACCCAAAAATTATGTGATAAAACCCATAAATTCCCCTCCTTAACAAGGCTTTTCGAGCTGCAACAAACACTGCAGTGTTCATTTCTGCAGACTCCTCCTTGTGCCATGTCTTTTGCTCCACAAGGAGTCCCAGGAGTGATTGGCACCACCATTCCTGCCCCAAATCCTCCTCTGCATGACGACGCATCAGCAGATGTTGAATCACTTCCCACGAGGGCAGAGCAGCACAGGGCTGGCTCCGAGTCACAGCTCAGGCACAGGGGCAGAAATCACTGCAATTTCACCCATTTCTGCCTTTCCCTCACTCCCTCCAAGGGTTCAGTCAGCCTGACAAACATTTCCAAGTGAGAGGGATAGTGGATTTGTCTTTCCAAACAAGCTGTGGGTCTGCTGGTAGATAAAACCAGAGATAAAAGAAACAATGGGAAGGATTCCACTGATTGATGAACAGAAAAAGATATTTGCTTTTACAAATAAACTGTAAGTTTGCTGATAAATGAAATTAGACATTGAAAGATGGAAGAAACAATGAGGAAGAAAAACCCCTAAATTCCATGAGAATTAACAATTAAAAGGGAGGGTTATACATCAGAGGGAAATCTCTGGTATCAGGTGTTTTGGGTAGTCTGTACGTCCCAAGCATGTCAGAAATGGGGAAAGAGAGAAGGGAAATGGGAAATTGGGATAAAAAGGAGGCTGAGTCCTCCAAAAATGTGAAAGACCCCAGGGGATGCCCCATGGCCTCTCCCTTTGTTGGAATAAAGTAAAAGGGACTCCTCTGTCTCATCTTAGGACATAAACCTCTGATGTTTGTGGGTTAATTTTCCTAACACAAGTTACTTGCAGGATCAGTGTTCTCCAAACCCACACTCCTTCCACCCCACAGAAGGGATTTATGATGGTGACAAAATTACCCCACAAACATCAGCATTCAGGGGGTTTAAACATTCACTAAAAGCCACTTTTGGACACGTCTTTGAACCCAATATGAGAATTCCTGGCTTTGTGATCCACCAGTTTGTTATGTAAGGGCTCCAGGGGGGCAGGGAGGGGGAAGCAAAGAGCTGCTGTCCCTGTGGGTTTGTTATGTAACTGCCAGCTCCAGAGCTTCCTATTAAATATTTACACTTTTTTGGCATCTATATGCAAGGAAACAAATCTGGAAGCCCTGAAAGCATAGATAGAGATAGAGATGATATCGATTATAGATATAGATATAGATAATAAAGATATAGAAATAAAAATATATACAGATATAGATATTGATGATATAGATGTAGATGTAGATATAGATACAGATATACATAATAAAGATATAGAAATAGAAATATATATAGATTATATAGATACATAGATTTAGATATAGATGATATAGGTATAGATATAGATTATATAGATATAGATGATATACATATACATAATATAGATATAGAAACAGAAATAGATATTAGATATAGATAGGTATAGATATATATGCATAGATATCGATAGATATAGATATAAATGTAGATATAAATATAGATAGAAATAGAAATAATATAAATAAATATAAATATAGATGTAGATATAAATATAAATATAGATATAGATAGATAGATATAGATGATATAGATATAGTTATGGATAGATATAGATACACATATCTCTGTCTCTCTCTCTCTCTCTCTCTCTATATATATATATATGTATATTCACAAGTTCTGCAGCCTGATCACAAACATTCATGAGCAGAGGAATGTTCATTGAAATATTCCCTCCATTTCAGGAGAAAAATGGGGTGTGTCAAGCAGGATTCTTCTGCCTGGCATCTGCACATAAATTCATTTTGGAGAGATCAGGCAAAGGGATGGGTCCTCACTCCACCAAAAGACCAAGCAATTGTTTCTACAGTGTTTATATTCAACTTTGTTTCCTTTTTTTGGCAGAGAAAAAAGAGAGAAAGGCAAAAAAAAAAAAAAAAAAAAAAAGGAAAGGCAAAGCAAACACCTCAGCCTTTGTTCAGGGAGACAAGGGCTGCAGCCTGCTCAGATGGAATTTATTTTGTGCTCAGTAATTCAATCCATTCGGGCTCAGGATGTGGCCAGGAGAGTTGAGCCAAAAAATGCAAGTTTAAAGCAACTAAATTTTATGCTGTGTATACAGCAAAGTTTGGGGTTGGCTGAGACAAGCAGTTTCCGTGGGGGATTTTTGCAATTCCTGTTGTAGCAACGAGCTCCTTGTGCAATGGAAGGGCTGCGGGTTGTGGCTGGAGAGGGGCAGGAGGGGAACTGGGACAGCTGGGATGGGGGACAGGGCTTATCACAGGATGATTGATACTGGCCCAGCTGAGTGACCCTCACTGGGGACAGCGTGCTTGGCGTGGCTCAGAACATCCCTGTGGTTGGATGCTTTCCTCCAAATCCATTTCCCCAGCATCCAAATGCCTCCAGTGCCATGCAGAGCTTCTCCCAGCGCTGGAATGCAGCCGCTGAGCTGTGCTTTCCCTCCCCGAGGTGTCCCTCTCCCTGCTATTAACATTTTTCAGCTGGAAAAGCTGTGCAATGCTGAGCTGTGGCCCAACAGCTGGGCTGCAGATGTGGGGAAAGCCAGCCTGCAGCATCTGTGTGTGTGTCCCTGTCCCCTCCAGCCCTGTCTGCCCTCTGTGCACATCCCTGAGCACCTCCAGGAAGCTGCACTCTGCCATTGAAAATCCTGAAATCAAATCCACACAACACCCCAAGGCTCTCAGGAATAACTCCTTGTTTTCCCCTTGACCATGGGATTATTGTTTCAGCTGGCCAGCTCGCTCAGACCAGCCCTGCTCATCCCTCAGCCAGGATTTTGGCCGGAAAAACTTGGTATGGGAGTTCCTGGTGGGAACTCAGCACTCCAAGCCTGGAAGAGCATCAGGACTTGGGCAAAGTCTCAAACTGCACCACGGGAATACAGGTTGGATATAAGGAAAAGTTTTTTATGGAAAGAGTGATAAAGTTCTGGAATGGCTGCCCGGGGAGGTGGTGGAGTCCCCATCCCTGGGTGTGTTTAACAAAGCCTGGATGTGGCACTGGGTGCCAGGGGTGACTTGAGCTGTTGGGGCTGGGTTGGACTCCATGATCTTGAAAGTCTCTTCAAACCCAGTGATTCTGTGAATTCTGTGAATTCTGTGAAAGCAAACCTCTGCAGGGAGGTTTTCCTGTTAGATGGCATCAAGTGGCACTTTTTTGCTTGGGGATCATTCCCCCAAAAGTGCTGTGCTGTTCTTTCAGGAAGCTCATCCCAGTGGCCCAGTGGAGCCCAAGGAAGTGCTGGGATTTATCCCCAATCCAGTGGTGGCCTGGAGGGGATTCTCCTCCAGATTTGCTTGTTGCTGCAATCAGGGCCAGTTTACAAAACATTATAAGTTTATCAGGCTACTCCTGAAATGTGCCCACAGCCACCCACAGGGCTGGGAGCTGCTCTCCAAATCCTTCCTCCCTTCTCTCAGTTTTTGCACTTTTGCTTCCAGAACATGCGCTGCCCTGCTGAAGTTGGTTATAGATTAAATTAATCCTGGAATTGTTTAGGTTGGAAAAGACCTTCAATTCTCCCAGCCCATCCTGCCCCATGAGAGTCACTCAGAGATGGATATTTCATTTCACTTGTCCAGCTCAGAGGTTTCCTGATGGGGCTTTTGAGAGTTCAGGAACCTGGTGGATTTCTATCCCATGAACTTCTCCAGTACCATTGGCATCCCTGGTGTTCTGTGAGCTCAGCAAGTTAAATAGGGGCAATTTGGGGATTCCCCTTCTTTTGGGTGCTCTCACCTGCATCATTTGATGCCTGTTTGATTCTGCATCAGCTCTAACTGGACACAGCTCCTAATTCCCAAGGCCACCAAGATTCCACAGCCTCCTGTTGCCTTACCCTGGAGTTCCAAGAATACCTTGGGCAAACAGAGGGCTCCTTCCCTGTGAGGGTGGGCAGGGCCTGGCACAGGTGCCCAGAGCAGCTGTGGCTGCCCCTGGATCCCTGGAAGTGTCCAAGGCCAGGCTGGACAGGGCTT